>JAOTQE010081135.1:0-28143 GCA_025631205.1 Nesometra sesokonis
CCGGGAGATGATCCGAGACTTGGGAGCTCTGAATAATGAATATCTATATAATGATAGTAACATTGATAATAATGATGGATTATTACCATTGTCTATTAAACTAAAATATTTAGTAAGAATTGATCCTTAAACAAGCAAATGAGGCCATTTTTGGACATATAAAGACCAAAATTCCCGGGGAGCTTTCCCCCGGACCCTCCTAAAACTTTGTCTCTCTACTGGCCCCCCCCCCCCTTTCCTCCCTCTCCTCTTTTCCAAAAGTCTGTATCCGCCCCTGATATTTAATTTATCTTTACAATCCTTAAGTCTGAAGAAGTACCCGATTATAGAAATTTTATCATACGGTATCAGTTTGCTTGTCGAAAAGCTCAGGTTCTCTCAGAACTATAATCACACACATTTTACGTTTTTCTTTACATATTTAATCATAAGCCATTTAAAAAAGTACCCTTAAATTGAGTAATTTGATAGCCAATGGATACCGTATATTGCCACACTGTACTTTAAATTAGCTATTAAAGATAAGTGAAGTTTAATATCTTGGTAACAGATCAAAATGCATTAACATGACGTGCTCTAAAAGTACTGTAGTGTCAAAATTATATGCCAATGCATAAACTTTTATTACCAAAATTGAACTTTGTTTTTATATAGCAACTACAAAGCCTAGATAAAAAATGGTGTTTATTTTGTGATATTTCTTATAACCAATAATAATTAGAAATTTTGTTTATCCCCTTGTGCTTATTTTGTTAGTAATTTTACTTGTTGGTGTTTTTTTTTTGAGGCAGAGAAAGTATTGGGTGGTGTTATTTTTAGCTTGAGTTACTTCCTGCTACTGAAATTGAATGTTGCCACTGGTGGAGGGTTGCATGGGTATCCAGAATTTAGAATTTTGAGAAGTGGAGAAAGGGGCATGCATAAAAGGTTACTGTATTTGCCTGATTTTATATTTGTTGAGTACAGTGACCTCAATACTGTGGTGATTTTCTCTAACACTGAAGGTGTACTTGAGCATCTTCAGTGTCCCTGAATGATACTACCTTGGTTCAATGGCTACAAGTTTGGTTTCTTTTAAGCCGGTTTCACACATAATATACCACAATGTTACCATAACCATGCTGACATTATTGCCAGTCTAAACCCCTTCACACAAATTCCAATAATATGATGTTTTTTCTGTGAAAATGTCCAAGGGAAAGGGATACCCTTTGGAAAAAATAACACCCTCTAACAATGTGGATCTACCATGTTAAATTACACATGGAAGATCTACCTAGAACCACAGAAAACTACCTAGTACTGTAGCTAGGTAGGATATTTGTTGATGTTGATACCTTAAGGTCAAAATAATAGGTTGTTATGATGTCATTTCTAATTAGTCTGAAGGTCCATTAATGGCTGTATTTTCCTATGTACTTGCATGGCATTGCTATCCATACCCTTGGTAGGCTCTCTTGAAGAGATGAGCTGACCTTGTGTTACCTTGTCACTACCATTATCTACCATGTCAAAGGGTAAAGTTAGCAGTCTTAATTGTAGGAGGTGCTGTTAATTCGGCATTATACAGTGGACCCCTCAAACAGCACGGCCTAAATTAATAACAATAACATAACAGCGTGTAAGGCAGTCTAACGAATGCCGGCACACTGTCAATGAAGGGAAAGTACCCTTTCACACTAGACTGGCATTTGTGAATTACCGCAACATCGGGGTTTTATAGTTCTGTGAAGGGCTTTAGTGTGAGAACTAAAGTCTGTGAGACAAGAAGTGCCATAAATACTGATCAATACTATAGCACCAGGGAGCCAGCTCACTCATCCCCATGATGCATGACAACTACTTATCAATTATATTGACTTTAATATTTTTTTATAGAAATGCATTATATCCATTGTTTCCATGGCTCCTCCTATTGATTTGTACTAAAGATATCAAAAATGTTCATGATGCCAAAAATAGGTGATCCTTTTATTCATTCTTTGAGCTATAGGCTTGATGTGTTACAATTTTAGACCACAGTAAGCTTACCTTTCACCACAGTACGTATACTGTAGATCTAAACCACAGCAGCCTTGAATTCATTCCATGTTGGCTGAGTCCGAATTTATTGTGTAAATATAACCAAAGTGTAGGACATACAACGTTAGGAATTTGTCACAAATTTTCAGTAACGTAAGTAAACAATTGGGTTAGTACACAATTGGTTTAGTAAATAATACATTGTGAACAAAGTTATATGGTAAATATTTATTATTGTAAGATTTGTATCTTTTGAACTTGCCTTGTTTATTTAGAAATTGGTAATAGTTTTATTGTTCAGTAATTTATAGTTGTAAATTATGATTTCCAGGCGTGGATCCAGACCTTCGCACCATTCACCATGGCGATAGTCAGATGAGCAACAAACATATATTGAAAAAATAAAAACAAAAAAATTGACCCCCACTGAGGCTTTGCCCATGGACACCACCAAGGGGGCCCTAAGCATTGCCCGAGCCCCAGCTTCTTGACTTTGATCGTGTGATGATCACACTTTGTCTAGATAGATCCACCCCTAATTTCTCTGTATTTTACTGTTGATATATGATTGATGTTGTAATAGTCAAAGGGCTAAAGAGAAAAGCAGGCATACTATAATCCATAACTAAAATATTGACATGGGTTTATGACTGGCTCACACCTAGTTCAGATTGTTGTTTGTGGAACAAGGCTTCTTGGGGCCCGTTCGGGCGAGAATCGGGAAAAAAAAACAGGGTAAAAATCCGATATTTATCTACGGGTGGTATGTCCGTTCGCGCAAAACTCTGAATTCTAAAAACACCAGATGACTAGCAAAAAAGCTAATGATACAGGCAATGTTGATTTCAATCATTCTATTGTTTTCCGAAAGCTGTACTATGAATCCGAGTAACTTTACTTTACTGTACACTACTGTAAATGTGTTTACTGTACTGTACCGGTACTAGATTTTATATAATGGTATCAAATAGCAAGAGACGGCACTGATTGCCGCAATTTTGCTGGAGCAACTTTATCCACTATGGTCTGTAACAACCTCCAATAGATGCTGCAACCATAATAACTCCTTGCTCCAACAAATAAAAGGTTTTAGGGTATTTAAATTAATATAAATACGAAAAGCTGCACTACTGTCCAAAATTTTAAAAATACTCTTCCAAAACATTGGTAAAGCGACTAAAAGCAGATTAAGTCATAAAAAAGGTTCCCCGCTGCAAAAAATCCAGTTAACTGCAGGGTTTACATATCAGGCTATTTCGGTGTTAAATCCACGGGTGGCCTGCAATTAACACCCGTTCGGGCGAAACCCAAACTGGGATTATTTTTAACCGGTGTAAAACACTGAAAATAACTTGCATGTATTTTACTGTCGATATGATTGATGTTGTAATTGGATTTTATAAGGACTATACTGGGACCATACTGGGTTCTTGTGAGTCTTATGTACACAAGTGTCCTTTGATTTGCTCTATTTTATTACGGTGATAATAGTTCTGAATCGCGTTTGGTGCGGTAAGTTATCATTAATCTGGCCGGCTTAATATTAGTGTAATAAAAGATCTACTCATGACCCATTCCTGTTAAAACAGCTGATAACCTTAGTTACAGAGATTAGGATTAGTCAAGGATTTATTAATTCCTCTGCTGATGACAGATGCTGCGGAGCCTTTCACATTCAGTAACATGCATTGGCAGATAGTTGATGACCAGTTACTAATACAGCAAGTCAGAAAATCTGGTTGGTGGCGAGAGTTTCCTATGAGATACAGTAGTAGGAATGTTGAAGGTAGCTAGGTCAGTCTTTGGCATATTTAAGACAGAGTATCGGACATCTACGCGGACAAGGTGATTCAACAAGAAACCATAGAAAATGCTTGATATGCAACTTTTCTGCTGTCGAACTACATGCCCAGCATAAGCACCGTCTTTTGAGCATGGTGAATATTGTATGTCGGATGGTCAGTTGTACCGGTAATTGACAACACGGAGTTATTGGGTACATGATCACATCAAGAAATATCTAGTATTGAGCACAACTAATGAAAATGAAAAGAATTGAATCTCCTGAGGACAGTGTGTAGTCACAGATGATGTTGTGTACCAACTCACCATTCTGCATTCTGAAATAGGCCAGGATTATCTGCAGTGGTGAAGCAACCGTCACAGTTTTGTGTTATGGCAGCTAAATAACCTAATCCCTTCTCCTACTTAAGTTGACAAATTTTAAAGATAGCCATTATCTCCATCTACACTAATTTTATTTATTTTTTAACGTTTTTATAATACCCAATTATGATTGAAAATATGGTTTTAACAAATGTGGCCAAGGCAAATCAAAGGAGGTATAACTTAAGTTGAAAATGATATTTCGTTCGGTTGAACTGGGTGAATTAGAACAAAATAAAGATATCAATATGGAAGATGACTCTGCGACGCAGAGGTGAACTGGTGTTAGCGGGCAGTGTATAAAAGGCATGTATTCTGCACGGTCTGTCGGTGGCCTACCCATGTTAACAGGGTATGATGTGTCGTTATTGAGATATTGAGTTACTATGAATTATGAAACTACACATCTGTTAAGAAACAAACAAAAAATCATTTTTTTATACTGTTTCCTTGCAAAGGTATGAACAAACAATCAAAATTTGAACATTCAGAATGAAAGTTTTGACAAAACTCCATTTGAAAATTGCTTGTTGGTATACTATGACGAAGCAGGGCCATTTTAAATTACATTTGTTCATCATTTCTTGATCATATCTGAAAATTGTTAATCTAGTATGAAAGTTAGATGTTTAAATTTTATGTTTATGAGATAAACAAAATATTGAAAATATTTTCTTGTTTCTGGCTGTTGTAAACCTGCCAACTCTCATGCATTGGAGCCTACTTGTTGCAGAACCAAGCCAAATGAGACAATGCTAGTTTTTCACAATAGACAGAAATTTGAAAATGGTCAAATTTTATTTCAAATTTTATTTTATTTAAAAAAATGTACAGTTCATACATTCAACTTTTATACTACCTTAAAAATTTTCAGATTATGATAAAAAAAATGTTTACAAAATGCAATTTAGAATGACCTTACTTAGTCAATTTATACTGATAAACAATTTTCAAATGCAGTTTTCTCAAAACTTACATTTTAAATGTTCGAACTTTGATTGTTCAAAACTTCGCAAGGAAACATTGTATGAAACTGATTTTTTTGCATGGTAAAGATAATAATGTGTAGTTTTCCATGAAAAACTCAATTTTCAATTTTCCAACTTATGTCTCATTTGGCTTGGCTCTGCAACATTTTTGATGTCTCACGGATAAATAATTTTTCTTGCGCATTAGAAGAATTCTCACTTATAAACAGTCATTTCAATAGTTTTTTTTCATGCACGAAACAAATATAGAGCAAAATACAATAAAAATGACCCCCAAAACAGTGGTACAATTTAGGCAGAAACGGCTCAAAAATAGTCAGTTGATTTTTTTTGTTTTTTTTGTTTGCCAGATGGAAATGGGAGATTATTTGGCCAGTACTAGGGCCAAATGGCAGGGTTTGTCTCGCGCATTGGAGCCAAAAAAAGTTGGTAGGTATTGTGGAAAACTAGCTTTGCAACTTATGCCTCCTTCGGCTTGACTCTGGTACATACTCTGATTTTATATCAGACATTTTTATGTTACTGATATTTATTTGCTTTCATACATGATAATTTTAGAGCAAGCTGCTATACAGTAATAAAATAGAGAGATGGAAGAAGAAAAAAAGGCTTTTGAAGATTAAATTATGTCATAGCGCCCTCTATAAAATTAGGCTGTTCAAGAAAAATTCTGTTATAGCACCCTCTAGGCCTACCATTGTATTTGCTTTCAATAAATAAATGCAAAGAACAATTTCATTTTTTATAGAGGAGGAAAGGCAATTTTTATTTTAATTGTTTTCTTATTTTGCATTTATTTTTAAGATTGGATGACAGATTTCATTATGATCATAAATGTGTTTGTGATTTCCAAGCAAAAATTAATAACAAATATACCTAACATTAATAATGCAATTAAATACAGATTTTATTTTTAAAAATGAGGTAATTTGGAAATTAAATTTACAAATTTTACAACTTCTGGATTTTATTATCATTTGAATATTTTTGTTAAAAAAATTGACTACAAATTCAGGAAAAGACCGTGATGCAAAACAAGTAATTGTTTTTTGGCCCAAGCTTCAATTTGAACTTATAGTTTAACTCCCACATTGTTCTCAGTTTCTGTTTAATTTATTTAAAGTACAGTACTTTTTTTCATGATTGCTTTTGAGGCAAGAGGTTACAATATGTTGTTCATTTTATTTTTCTGCATTTACATGTAATGTCATTCTCAAACTAAATGTCTACCTTATTTGAATTTATAATAAGTTGTTTTTGCAATATTTATTATTTTCACTTTCAAAATGAATGAATTGTGTTTAGAATAATTGTACACATGAAACAAAATACATTTTAAAATATGAGTTTTCGAAATTTATATCCTAAACAAAAACTCACAATATTAGAAAAATATTATATTACATTAATTTATATTGATAGAATAATTAGTAGTTTTAATTCATGGAATATTTAAAAAGTAAAGCTGTATTTTATCAGGCCAAATAAGAAACATTATTTTCTGATCGGATTTTCTTTTTGGAAACAGAATTATACATTTTTTGTTTTGAATTTTTAAAGGTTTTAATTTTAATAGGTAGTGTAGTAGGCCTATATTATATTTTTATAAATGTAATTTATTTAAACTAGCGTAACAGTACACTCCAACAGAAATTCAAGACACATCTGATGTCTGTTGCTTTTGACAACTTGTAGTTTTATTACTTTTTATTGCCTGCTTTTTCTAATTTATTTAGCTAGATACATCCATTACTCATGCACCTGTGAGTTATGAACTGGCGGGTCTTGCACCTTAAATTACTGGTAAGCAAAGCGGTAATGCGTGTTGTTTTATTTTTATTTCATGTTATTTTAGGGTTTTTTGTTAACATTTTTTCACGTTTTTTCTCTCTGAATTTTTAAGCGCCTTGAGCACTCTAGCAGTAGATACGTGCACTATTATAAGTCTTATTATTATTATTATTATCATTATCATTATTATTATTATTGTCAATGCTTTTATTATTTGACTTAAAAAAAATAAAATATAAACTTTTCCAACCAATCAAAAATGAGTAACTACTACATTTTTTAATTTGGCTTTACCACTGATCTATTTATAGTCCATGCCAATATGTTGTTTTGAAGTCTTCTATAGTTTTGTTTATTTTTCTTGGTGATTTATGACATCAAAATCACTTTAGCTTTCTGTTTTCTGTGTATTATTGTGTCAATATTGAGTGACTTTCTAAATCTAATTATTTGGTTTATAAATAAATATTTAAACCGCACCAGCATTAAATTTCATAAAATCATATTATTATTGTTGTGGCAATGGTGGTGATAATCAATAAGTCGTAAAATCATGTGTGCCAACCGTTCTATTTTTTCCTGCTGTTATATATTTGTAGCAAGGTTATAGAAACAACATTGCAGCAAAGGAAGTAAGCGAGGGTAGTCTATTAGCTTATTAAGCTAGACACAAGAATTTTCATTAAAAGTAATTATTTTCAGCAGAGGTCCCAAGTTTGATAAGTGAAAAATCAGGAGATTTAAAGTCGGCTGCTTTTCAATCAAATTTGCGTGAATGCAAATGTGCGACACATCACAATAAAAAACAGAACATGGAAAAAGTAGATAACAATATGTAAAAATATCTATATTATTTTATAAAAAAACACTGAGAAGAGCTGGTATTTTTTGAAGGGAGAACTGATTACTTAAATTGAATTCAAATTATAGTTTCATAATTGTATTTATAGGTAAAGAAAGGGACATACCCAGAGACCCCTCCCAATCAGTCATTCCCTCCACCAAGACCTACTTATTTTTAAAATGACCACTGTGGTATTTATTCTTAAACCATTGTTTAACAATTTCTGATTTTATATCAGACATATGTATGTAACTGATATTTATATTTATTTGTTTTCATCATAATAATTTTACAGCATGTTGCTGTAATAAAATAAAGGGATCAGAAAAAAAGGCTGTTGAAGAATAAATTATGCCTTTACTTTAAGTCTTTACTTTTGTGTTTATTTTTCTTGGTAATTTATTACATCACGATCATCTTATCTTTGTATTTTCTGTGTATTATTGTGTCAATATTGAGTGGCTTTCTAAATGTAAATATTTGGTTTCTAAATAAATATTTAAACCGCACCAGCATTAAATTTCATAAAATTATTTTATTGTTGTGGCAATGGTGGTGATAATCAATAAGTCGTCAAATCCTATGTGCCAACCGTTCTATTTTTTCCTGTTATATATTTGTGACAAGGTTATAGAAACATCATTGCAGCTAAGGAAGTAAGCGAGGGTAGTCTATTAGCTTATTAAGCTAGACACGAGATCTCATTCAATCTACGACAGATTAGTAATTGTCACTCGACACTGGTGCATAAACTTGTTGTAGGAATCTGCTTTTAATTCGGTATAAATCAAGAATTTATGATCTTTTCTATTATTTATGGAAAGTTGCTTTCTAAATAGGCTCAGGTTGAATCAATAGTGCAATTGTTGTTGTGTAGTACCGTTATTTCCGATTTTGAAAGTCGTCTGGAATCTTATTTTTTTCATCCCAGTTCAAACAATAGCATTATTTCCTACATATTGACATTTTTGGAATTCACTTATGTGAAGTGATTGAAGTGACATTTAATTAAATGTTACATTATCAGTATTATTTCTGATAACAAAAGTGAGAAACTGATGTTTTTTTTTTAGTTTTTCTTTGATCAAAATGTGGATTTTACAATTGTTTTGCTCAAAGGATTAAATTGTACAGTAATTTGTTGTTGAAACATCCAGTGGATTGCTAACTGCTGTTGTTATATTGTTCTGTTTTGTACAGTAAACCACTTTTGTGCTTAAAATTTCTTTGATAAACTGTGAGTTTTTCGTAGGAGTAACTGCAAGAAAAAACAACTAATTGAAGAGGATTTATAATTTATGTGATATTTAAAAACCACTTCATCAATTATAAACCTGAACATGAGACATAATTTCTTTTACTAAAATTAAATCGATATTTATCATTCTAAAGTTATTTGAAAATATTAATATTATTTTTGTTAACACCATTTTATGAATAAAGTACTAACAAAGTTCAATTGGGAAGTATGCATATTTAAAACGTGTTATTTTCACTATAAATCTGAAATTATTCCAGAGCACCTGCATTGAATGTCGAATACACGTCAGTAAAAAAAAACGGACTCTCATGCTTAATATGAATTTGGTTTTGGTTTCATTTACATAAGCAGCTTTTATTTGTATCTCGAAGGAATAATTGTTGGATCGCCAAGAGGAAGAACTGTAGTAGCAAACAGGCTATTAATCCTGTAAATGTTATTATCTCGTTGAATAATTATCTTCTTCTAATTTAATGAGATAATTACAATGAGATAATTTCAATTTCTGTCCAAAACTGATACAAACATTTTCCTTGTCATGCTGCTCTGATAATCATAGACTAAGTATAACGGACGTCATCAAGAAATGTCAGTAAGCGAGACATTTTTAATGACCGTGGAAAAGAGACTCAGTTCGGTCTTAAATTTAACGATGTCATAACTTCAGTTCCCTGCATGCAGTGAGTGTGGGAAGATAGCCATAGGCCAGCTAAGCTATTGGGAAAAGAATAATAGCTTCAGGGACTTGAGAAATCAACTACTGTACTATAGCTCTATCATACACGCTAGATATCTATACATCTCATATAAAGGAGCCATTGTCATTCTGCGATACAATAACTTTGGCAGATTGTGAAAGATAGTCATATTGAATAAAGCATTATATTCTTCAAAACCAATAACTTGATGAATTGTGGGAAGATAGCCATAGGCCAGCTAGGCTACTGAAAAAAATAACAGTTTTTGGTACTTGGAGAATTAAAGTAGCTTGCTGATATTACACATTATCTCAAATTGAAAGAAGGATTGAATTCTGCAAAATAATTTCAGCTGAATATAATTGAGTGATCATGTATTGTCTATAGTAGAATATAGGCTTCATCATCGACAGTTTTTACGAACCTCTGAACAATAATTTACAAAATCCAGGAATAATTTATACGTTTGTGAAATTGATTTGGGATTTTTAAAATATTTCATTTGAACATCTAATTTGATAGCTTGTTTAGCTTGGAATTATCATTATGAAGTTCCTTGGTAAGTTTATCTTTTAACTTAATTTGTCCAATCAGGTTTTTATTATGTATCTTCACCATTTGCCAAGACACTTGTAGTTAACAATAACAAAAGAGATTTTTCAGTTGGATATAGAAAATGAGGACATTAGTCATTTACCTCCAAGTTTATGTAGCTAGGCTTTGTCACAATAGTTTCTCCATTTCTGCCAAGGGCAGCAGGGGTGTATCAAGGAATCAGCGAAAGGGGGGTGCTGAAGACCCATCAATTTTTGATGCAAAAAAGCTCCTTTCCCCATTTTGGCGAATTTTCTATGAATTATACTACTTTCAGGAGCAGATCCAGGATCCGACGAAAGGGGGGACGCACTTTTCCAGTTGCGGGTGGGCGTGGTTTCCCATTTGTTCTGACGAGCCAAAAAAAAAAGGTTATTTACCAATTTTTTATGTTCTGGTACCCTATTTGCCTCAAATTTATGTCCATTTTAACTATTGGGTTCAATTGTACACCCGGCACTCCCATTATAAGGGAGGGGGCGCAACTACGTTTTGCTGATAATAGGGGAACGCGCCGGCTGGTTCCCCCCCCCCCCCCAACCAAATCCGACTGAGACTTTTTCTCTGACCGTGACATTGTTATGTATCTCCACCATTTGTTTTTTGAGTGCTCATTTTCTCTGTAGCATTTTGAGACCTCAGTTCTCATATTTGTATACTAATTCTATTTTTTTTTACCTCCCAAGGGAGTGCTTGAGCTCTCTAAGCACCCCCTCTCCACTGGGCAGATCATGTGGCAGGTATCCCCCTCTCAATCCATCCTTGTCTGGTTTGTTGATTGAGTACTGTAATCTCAAATCAGTGAGATATAGCATAGAGAAAATTGTTTCCTCCATGGATATAGTCATGTTAATGTTGATTTTTAGCATTGAAGAATAGGCAACAGATGTCTCTACCATCCTATTGTAGTGTCTCTATTCTATGAATTATTTATATAATTGAGCTCAGTCGGTTAGCAGGTGTGCTAATTTGTGTATGGCCTATTTACATGATGATGATAACTATCAATGATAAATGGATAAAAAGATGTTCATAGAAATTTTTAAAAATGGAAAAAGTGTTCCATACTAAAACTACGTGATAAATTCCATAATGTATACAATGTACAAAAAATTATTTTCAAATTAGTTGATGCCCATCAATAAAAATGATAATTTTAGATGTTTTAAAAACATTGTAAAATCAAAACTCTAAATAATAAGCATGAATTTTTAGACCAAGCCATAGATGTGATATTGTAACGATTGAAATCAGAATTGATTGAGGCCTAAATATCAATTCAATAACTCTGTATTTTTTTATTTCCTATATTTAAATATTATTTAGAACTTTAAAACATTTCTTACAATTTCTATGATAATTTTATTTATTACACTGCTCGGGATATATTTTTAATTTAATTAATTAATTTTAATTTTTTTTTTTAGTAAAGAAATCGAAAGATGTAAAAAAAAAACCTGAGCCTCATTTTTAAAAGTTTGTGTCAGTTGGACTGGGCAAAATGAAGTTTTTTTACAGGTGTAAAATAAACAAATTTAAGCATTGTAATTAGATGACATAGGGGCAACCTCAGCTGCAATACCTGGCTTGGGAACAGGTAAATTATATAGATTATTATATCGAATAAGCATGAAATTAGGGAAGGCCAAGACATGAACAAATTTGGCATTTACTGATTCAAACATGGCTCGAATTTAACCAAGGCACAAAGGCCATTTGCCACCGGTACCCTGTCATTTGGCTTCAGTGCCTTTAAAATTTGACCATCATCAAGGCCACTTTGGCCTTAGTGCCCCTTATTTGAGGTAATACATAATAATGCAATTTGAACAAAATGGCCTCAAGTCAAATCAAGCCAAAAATGGCCTTTCTCCTACAAATCCCAAATTCGAGGCCTGTTCAAATAAATCAGAATTGTTTTTAATTATAAATCTAATTTAGAATTTGTTTGTTAAATAATAAACCATAGCAATTTCTAATACCTTGATGTCACTAACTAATTTATTGGAAAATATTGTTTGTTAATATCATGATGTATACAAACGTGACTCACAATCATAATATTTAAATAATAGTTGATTGTTATTAATACACAAGCCTGTCATGTAAAGTACGAAGGTCTTGGCAATGTGTCAGTTTTAGGTTATTGTTATCGCAAAACATGATTCTTTAAAATATGAAATTAGGATACCTTTTGGAACAGTCTCTGAACTCAATTTCGTTAGTGTACAGGTTTCGGCCATATCTCATGGCTGTGATTCACCACTACAATGGCGCCCTCTTTTGATGAAGAAAACTAGAGACCCTCCCTATTGAGGGAAGGCTCTGATGAGACTGAAGTAAACTGCTGGCAATTCCAAACCAGGGTCTATGTTTAAACTGGGTTGATGTTGTATTTCAATTAAAAATGGAACACAGAAGTCTTGATAGTGTCATGGTTCTTTAAATAGGCCAACTGTATCATTCCTACATGTTGTACATCATGTTCCAAATTGAAGACGGGAAAACCAGTATAGTACAGATTCCAAGCAGTGAGATACACACCATTGTGTCAGGATTCAACATTTTGGCATAAATTCAGGGGTGCAGCCAGAGGGGGGGAGGTGTTGGGGGGAAGGGGTCAGGACTTCCCCCCCCCCTAAAATTTTGAGAAAAAAAAATTTTCTAGTAAAAAAGTTATAATGTGAATAGCATGAATTTTAAACCAGCCATTGGTAATAATGCAGACCGAAACTCAACTTTGCATAATCTATTTCAAAGACGAGGAAATACTTTTTTTTTTTTTTTTTTGCTCATCAAAACCAAACCGGCAACCACGGCCACCCGGGACCTCACGAGTTGGGACAACGCCCCACCCCGTCGGGCAAATCCTGGCGCAACAACTGCTGACCCCCCTTTCATTCCATCCTGGCTGCGCCCCTGAAATTATGTTATTAGGAAATAGAGTTGTTGTCATCGTTGTGTCGCCATTATCGTCTTTATCATCATCATCGTCGTCCATCATCATCATCACCGTCGTCGGTGGCACCGCCGCCGCTGTCATCATCGTCATTGTTATCATCATCATCTTCCTATATCATTATCATCCATCATCATCGTTATCATCATCATCATCCATTGTCATCAAATACAATTTATCATAACATACTGTACATATTCAATTGTGATTGAAATGTCCTGATATAAAAACTTACTTCTTTTCATCCATTTATCTTTGATCGCTTTCGTTATAGTGTAAATGAGTCTTTAAACAATTATCCAAATACAACCTTGGACTGTCCATTCTGTTGGTTTTTTTTCTGGACAGCTTGGTTTAGTGAACAGTCAAGTTTTCCTATATTTACGAGGCGTGGATTTGGGGGGGGGGCGCCCTCTACTATTGGCTAAACGTAGTTGGGCCCCCTGCCCCTTATATTAGGAGCGCCAGGTGTAAAATTGACCCAAAAAGTATAAACAAACTTATATTTGAGGCAAATAGGCCATTAGAAAATGGCATACCAGACGGATGACCACGCCACCCGGACCTGGAAAAGTGCGTCCCTCTTTCGTTGGATCCTGGATCCACCTCTGTATACAGTGGTTTCATAATTTTTTAACTTAAATTTTCCAGGAGGTTGAATTTAGGAGAGTTGATGATATGCAATGTGTACCTTTATTGTAAAAAATAAACCTCTGCATTTTGTTTTGCAAATTGAAAACAAACATTCTTATTTTATTGTGTTGTTTATTTTTTAATTTTTATTCTCACATTCATAGTAGCAGCATGCATTTTTAAAACTTTTCTTTTGTTAAATGCATTTTGTTTACTGTACTACATTCAGCAACAGAGTAAACATGGTTTTTGTTTACTATTTTCATTTTATTACACATTTGAATCCATTTCAGTTTTTGTTTATGAAAGCATGTAAAAATGTCTTCAATACTTGTATAAAATTTGATAGAATGATATTACTAAGAAGTGCAATTGTGTCTTCATTTATATTAATTACACATTTCAAAACGAACAGTGAAAAACAAACAGAAAGACATTTTAAGAATAACGCAACTGTTGTATATTGCACCATGGGCGAAGCTTATACTTTAATTACAAAATGGCCTTGTGGCCACATATAAGCATGTTTCAGCGGGCAAGCAGGGGTGGGTCCAGAGCTGTTACTTGGAAGTGGGGTGAGGGAGGGGGCTTAAACCCTGATTTTATCTATACATGAAAAATTTTTGCAGAATTTAGACCGGAAGGCAGGAGTGTTAACCTCCAAGGAACAGTGCCGATTGACTCACCAACTTTGTTGATGGAGAATTCTATTCTAAAAGTCTGCTGTAAGAACAAAGTAAAACAAACTACAATGACATGCTCAAATTAACAATGTATATTTATTCTTTTAAACTTAGAACTACCACCAGATAAGCGAAGAAGCAGAAGTGCAGAAGACTTGTCATCACTGAAGCAACCATCACGTCTCCATCATCCGCCCGATGGATCCCGTTCTCCCCAGTTGTCAACTAGAGTGTCTCATGGTAACAATCATTAGTAATACCTAAGTAGTGTACCAGGCGTGGATTGTTATAAGCGGTCTTTAGACAGGCTTAACGTTAAGACTGTCTATAGTTGTGATGCCATGCACGGTCTTTAATTATAAAAATTGCTATAACACGGTCTTTGCAGTTAGCCTACTCAGAGCAGAGCAGACTTTAAATGTGGCAGAGCCAAAGCAAAAGAAACATAAGTCGCAAATGATAGTTTTCCAAAATAGGCAGAAATTTAAAATGGTCAATTTTTTCAAATTTTATTTTATTTCAAAAATATATAGTTCATACATTCAACTTTCATACTACTTTAACAATTTTTAGATATATGATAAAAAAATGTTTTTAAAATGCAATTTAAAATGACCTTGCTTATAGTCAATGTATACGGATAAACAATTGTCAAATGCAGTTTTCTCAAATCTTACATTTTGTATGTTCGAACTTTGATTGTACATAACTTCGCAAGGAAACATCGTATGAAACTGATTTTTTTGCATGTTAAAGATAATAATGTGTAGTTTTATAATCCATAAAAAAATTCAGTTTTCAATTTTTCGACTTACGTCTCATTTGGCTTGGCTTTGCCACAATGGTGTTAAATCATTTTCAACGTAGCCGTGGAATTATTTGAGCTTTATATGAGTTTCAACTGACTGATTTAATACATTTTTATCAGTTTATTCATGAACAATATCCTGAAGTTAAAATTTGTATAACGTTTTCATTAAAAATTCCCTCAATTCTCTTATTATGGAGTGTTTCTTCGATATTCAATACTCAAGGCTGTCTTAGGAAAGACTGTTTGATAGCAGTGGTCTACTGGGGTGACTTTGCTAAGACTGTCTATATGCCAAAGCTGCCTTTATTCTGTTAAGTTAAAACCTCCAGTTAAAACTGTTTTCCGCCTAGAACTTTGATGGGGATGATGATGGATGGTTGGGCCTGCCTGTCTGCACAGGGAGGTTCATCTGTAATTAAAAGGAAATTAACATTACCCTTTGAAAAAATAACACTCTCTAACTAGGTAGATCAACCATGTTAAATTACTAGGGAGATCTACCAAGAACCACAGTGAACTACCTAGTAAGGTAGTATATAATTACCCTGTCTTTTGATGTTACTAATGCCTTAAGGTTTATTCTAAATAATGGCTGTATTTTCCTATGTATACTTACAGAGCATTGCTGGCCACATCCTTGGTAGTATCTCTTGATATGGTAGTTTTTTATAGGGTTAACCCTGTTAACCACCTTTATCTACCTTGTCACTACCATTATCTACCATGTTAACAGAGTTATTTTTTTCAAAGGGTAGTTGTGACCCACCTGATAAAAAACAAGATTTCCTCAGTGAGAGAATGCTGAAAATCTTCTTACAACAGGAGTCCTGTATCAAAGAGGATCTACTATTTATATTAAACAGTGTTAAAGGATAGGAAATTACTAATTTTGGAAGGGTTGCATTGAAAACCGTATCAAAAGTGACATTGTAAATTAACTATTATTATGTAAATTCAACTGATCTTTCTGTTTATGTAGATCTTAGTATTTATGAGATATTTGTAATGTGATTTCAGTTTTTAAACCTTTTGTGTGATTTCCCTATGTAGTACCACTGTATAATTAGATAGTAAACCCACTTTTGCTTTGGGACTTTTTAAGAATATTTTACGGCATTATCGTACTATTGTGAATTTTAATGATTTTCTTCCGGAATTTAGTTTTCTCCAGGAAATTTAGTTTTTCTCCTGGAAATTCTCCAGGTTTTGTAAAAGTTTCACAATCAGTGTAGATAGCAGCGTAGGACGAGCATGAGTAAATCTCCAGGAATTCTGTTTTTACAAAGTCGGACCTCTGGGGCTGGGAGTTTACTGGAAGTTCAAAACGTGGACATTGCACTTTATTTTACATCGCTTTTAGACCCAGCTGTCTAAAGGTCATCTTCACAAACCCTGCCCCTTGACGAGAAATTGTCAAAAACCCATTGAAATATCTACCATGTTCAGAGCACTCCTATTTTGTCTTTTAATTGATCAAAATATCTTTACTACTTGGATGAAGCCAAAAATAAACTGGGAATATTACTTTTAATGAACCGTAACATCCTATCAACGAAGCACTGTATCATATTCTCTGTGCCTTCACGCCACTTAAACTTCAAACAAGTTCCAGCCGTTGGTTCTTGAAAGATTTACTTCCTTTTTACTGATTTATAAGTTTCTATTTCAGATTCGATAACTAAACAGAAGTTCAATTTAAACTTTTGATAATAAAATTATAAGAATAGAAGTAGTTTAATTACATTATGAATTTACTGACTCTGATCCAGACCCTTCAACATTAAAACATGTCAAGTTTTGATTTGAGCTTTTACCCAAGGATCTAATAATGTAATATTTCAAGTTCAATTTTATTGTTAAATAAAAGTTACTGTAAAGAAATTTACTTTCTAAAGTTCTAATTACAATTAACAAGTTAGTATAACAACCAAAAACATACTAAAATACTATACAATGGATAAGATACAAAGTTAGGCTTATGTATAGGTTATCTTTGAAATTGACTATTGTATTGCCTGATTCCGTATGAAAGAATTGATTTGTTATGACACTCCATCTTCTTAAATGAGTAGATCATCTTTCCAGATTTTCTGGAATTTATAAAGTTAAAATGAAGATGTTACTTGTCGTTAATTTTATAGTACATTCATTTTTTTTGTCTATTGACTTATCGCATTTGTCTTCACCTATTACCTTCATAGCCATTTTTTTAAAATTCTCTGTAATTTATTTGAATTACTAATAGGTAGACTTATCAGCAATACACTACAACAAAGGTTAACATGGACTGTGTTATAGCCTGGTAACATAGACAGTGCAGTTTACCAATCTTGAAGTTTCTAAACTTCCTCAAAAAGTATAATCTTTGGCTTGACTCTAACGAACAGTTGTTTTTAAAAGGTGAAAAGCGAAATGAGACTTGGTGATAGAAAATGAGAAATCACCTCCCATCACAGTGTTCCAGGATTGTAGGGGGGGGGGGGGAGCTTAAATCCCATTCGATATACAAGAGAAAAAAAACCTTACTTGTATTTATATACTAGTACTACTAGTCCATTGCCATTTTAACTACATTAAAAGAAATTATTGTTTAGGTCAAGTTTTGGGAGGGCTAAAGACTGTTAAACCCCACCCGCCTTCTACTCCCTAAAGACAATCTGCCCCAGTATCACTATTTGAATCTAGGATCTTCAGGTAAGAATCCAACCTAAAGTTACAGCTCAAAGCAGTTTAAAGTTTAATGGTTAACATGCTTGCCTGCCAATCCAAAGGGCCTAGGTTCAATCCTGACCCAGTGCTAGGATTATTTTCTCACCTGAGACCATGCTTCCATTGGTGGGTTTACAAAGTGTTGGATGTGAACACAATTTAAAAATAAATAAATAACTTTCTCATTTGGCTTTATCTTTCAGGATTGAGAGGTCTCTTTTTGAAGAGGAAGGATCAACCAGACATGAACTCTAATAATCATGTGAATGAGGTCGTTGACACCGTGTCATACGCCCCTGATATTCATGACCCACCTGAACGACCAAGTGCATTTAACAAAGTCCTACTACAAATAAAGTCGGGCACCAGATTGTAAGTTTATTTTAAAATGTTTAACCAAATTCTGTTTATGTCTTCACATTTTCAGTGGATACAGCAGTTCTGTAGGCCTACTCATGCACGAATCATGCTAGTAGTGAATATGGCACTTAATATGAAACTAGTGTAAATTGAAAAGCACTAATAGAATTTAAGAGGGGGTTAAGATAGTTGTGTCTGAATGTCAATGCTATAATAGATCGATAATGGATGAATAGATAGATGTACTATTTACGAACATTCCAACCCATGAAGGCGGGACTTTTTGTTCAAAGTTGGAAACTCTTGTAGACATAGCTCGCATTGTCTGTTATGTAGAGTAGGTCTAGATCAGATAACATAACAAATACAAAAAAATTAAGCCCAGAAAAGCTTTACATCTATTGTATGACACTCAATATTACCCACAAAAATAAGTGAAGTAACTTCTATACCACTTACCATTATACAGTGTATACTGGATACGACAAATTCCCATAAAAAATGAAAACAATATGCACTGAATCAACAAACTAGAGTATATATATTTTTTTACTAGACACATGGTGTTTTAGTGGTCTTTTCAGCATTACATACACCGTGACCAAAATTAATAACAAATATTGCGACCAATCTATGATGTTACTAAGCTGCATTAACATAAAGTCAATAAACAACATGATGAATTACTTTGTGGATTATAATTGCAGAGCTCCCAAATCGTCAGGATTGTTCTGGAGTCTCCAGGAATTTTAGCTAATCTCCCAGGCTCCCAGAATTATCAAATTTTCTCCCGAAATTTAGTTTGCTCCAGGAAATTCTCCATGTTTTGAAAAATCTTCACAATTAGACAACATTTTTTGCCTGTTTTTTCAAAATATTGGTTGACAATAAGGAAATGTGAAGTTTAGCAATGTATTTTTTTTAATGAAGATGACATACCTTAACAGTAACAAACTCAGAAACTATAACTGTTTCACAATTAGCAATGTGTTTTAGGGTTTTTGTACACACATTTTATAAAGTGTATACATATTACAAGATGGTGTACGGACGGACGCAAGAAAATCTCCAGGAATTCTGTTTTTACAACTTGGGACCTCTGTAATTGTTAATTGTAGTCTACCAAGCCCACCTTTCTTTTGTTATTTTTATCTTATCATTTTTAAAAAGCAGGACATTTTAAAGTTTGGCAGGCCAGCGGAAGACAGTTTCCAAAAGCAGACAGTTAGAATCCTTGTATTTAGATCTTTGGATCCTTGTTCAAAATTAAAAGGGCTCTTACTCAAATTAGAAGGAACACTTATTCACACTGTAGTGCTTAAGAAGAGTTTCAAGTTTAGAGGAGAACTTCAATGGGATACTTATTTACCCAAGTATATAAGGAACTGTATAAGGAACTGGATGCACCAACATAATTCTTCATTCTTAAAGATACTAACAAGTGAAGACAGAAATGCATTTACAGTATTGATTTCCAAGTGGGTTTTTTAAATATTTGTATACAGTAATATTAAATGCCTTGGAGGTGGATACTGAAAAATATTGTTTGCATTGTGGCAAAATATTGAACTTGTTGATCCCCCAAATATATGCATTCAATATTATAATTAGTATTCAATATAGCTTATTTATAAGTAATGTATAGATTTGTTAGGGTTTAGTGTGTATCTGCCACCGCCGATCCTACGTCTTCACAAATAAAATCCATGTCCTTCTCTCGCAGATATTCGCAAAAAACCTTAACAGTAACTCTTGTAGATTTCTTTATTTGCATTTCTTAATAATCAACTGTATGTACAGTAGTCAATTGTGTGTTTTAAAAGCTGGTTATACCTAGGCCTAGCTCGGTGTGCTTAGCATTTACAGAAAGACATCAGAGGCTAGTATTCAACTATACCCTTCAATAATAAACAGTATTGAACCATGCAGTCAAAACGGCAGAATTGGATAATATTTTTTTAATAAGTTCCTATATAAGCATAATTGCTACTGGTAGGCCAACAAAATATGTCTAATTCACTTGCAGTTTGTTGAAATTTGCTGTTATATTTTCCTTCAGATTCAGATTTATTTTGCTATTGCGGAAAATCATTTTGGGCACAATTGCAATGATTGGAAATTAAAAAGATATACAGTGATATAAAAACTAATTATTATAGGGACAAACTCAATATTTATCATTGAATAATCTAATGAAGAATGGAATAAAGAAGTTAGGAAATCTATTAGTTCTGCATTTCCTTTGAAAAAAATAACACCCTCAAACAAGGTGGGTCTACCATGTTACTAGGAACTACCTAGAACCACTGAGAACTACCTAGTAAATAGATAGTATATTTGGTGTTATTGATACCTTAAGCTCAATAAGTAATTGATTGTCATGGTGTCAGTTTTAATTATTCTAAAGGTCTATTAATGGCTGTATATTCCTATTGTACGGTATTGTTGACCATATCCTCAGTAGGCTCCATTGGAAGGTTAATTGAGAGATTTATGGGTCTTGGTTATAATGGGATATTATAGATAGGAAGCAAGTTGGTGTATTGTAGTTATTACAGTGTTAACCCTTTTAACTACCTATGTCTACCTTGTCACCACCATTATTTACCATGCTAACAGAGTTACTTTTTTACAAAGGGTTGAGTGCTTGGAGCAAGGAATGGCAAAACCACCAAGTTGTTGCACAGGTAGTTATTTAGAAATAAGGTAAATAAACAACAGGAAATATTAAAATAAATACAAAGGAATGTTTTATGTAATCTGTTCCATAGCTTTGGTTATTTTGATAACTGAACCCTCAGTTTCAATATTAAATCCATTTTCCAAGCGACAACTTAGTGGTTTGCCATGACATGCCCCATTAAATCAATTAAACAATGAAATAATGGGTGATTGTTTAAATTTAACATAATATTCATAATGTAAAATTATGGCAATACAGGCCTTATCAATAAGACCTTGTTTAGTTCAAGTTTCATTAATGACTGGAAATTGTACAAGAACAACAGTGAAGTGTAATCCTTCTGTATAAATCTATTAGAACCAGTAGACTAGTTTTACCCTCATTATAAGATTTATGCTCATTTTCACTATGACATGCAAAAGTTTTAATAGGATTTAAAATTTGATATCAATTAAAAATGATACTTCCACTTTTATTTTAGATTTGATTTATTTTGCACCAATATATTACAAACAAATAAAAAAATCACATGATAAAATACAGTATAAAACAATAAAACAATGTAAGTAGTATAATGCATGATGCTAGGAAAGCCCATGAAAATTTTCTTGAAAGTAAAACTTATTTCCAGTGGGATCTTACATAAAGCATTACAGTTATTGAGACTGATAAATACTAACAGTTAAAAAGCTGAACATATTTACGTTTACAACCTCATATTTGACTAATAATAAATAATAATAATATGTGGGACTCAGTGCATAATACTACCGTCTCTATGCGCTCGAGCACTGAAAACAAATAACTGTTTCTTAACTATTTTTTTTTTTGTTATTTTATTTTTTTTAAATCTTAAAATAAACTAAAAATATGTGTTTTTAGCTGTTTCTTGAAAATATCAAGAGAAACGGACTTGCAGACAGTGGAAGGAAGGCCATTCCACAACTTTGGAACAGCAACAGAAAATGTTCTATCAGCATACGACTTTGTACGAGAAGAGGGTATAGATAAAATGGTTGAACTAGACGTAGATCTAAGAGCTCTAGATCAATTGGAAGAGCGTTGATTTATGTCCTAAATATATGTGATCTATATTCAGTGGTTTATGTAAAGAGCAACAGTTTAAGAATACTGCATTGCAATTAATCTATAAATTGTATTAAAATATTATTACATAAAAGTTATGAGCATGTAAAAATGAAAATTTATTTATATAATAGCCTATGATTTAATAAATATATTATATTCATTTATGTTACATTGACTTATTCCCTCATTTCTCAAAACCAACTGCAAATGTTTCACTGCAGCTTTTAAGGGGTACTCTGTGATTAAAATTTCTATGGGTAAATCTATAGAACAATTAGTTGTTACCTTACTGACAAAATTTCACAACATTTGGACAATGATATAATGCCAAAAAACATTGAAAAGTGAGCCCCAAATCAAAAGTGGGTCTACTACTATTCAAATTATACAATCAAAAAGTTAATGTCATGACAAGAAGTGGCTGCCAAGGGCTCCAAGCTAATTTAGTTTAGAAGCTCTTAATTATCATGACTACAAATACAAATAAAGGTAAAATAATTAATAGTTTTGCATTTTGTACATAGTTTTTGATTTGAAAATAGCCAGTTTTATTACTTTAAATATAAAAAATAGAATTAATTTTGAAGAGTAATGGCCATTAATAGAAACTAAATTCTAGCTACCAGGAAACGTATTAAGGCGTTTATCGTGTACCATAGGAAGGAAGGTCCAACAAGGATGCTATGTAATACCAGAATAACGAGCGTTACATTGCATAATAATGAATAATTAGGCACTCCTGTGGTCATGTCCACCTCAAAATAACTATTGTTTTTTAAAGCCTATGATTTTGTAATGTGTCTTCCTTTATGAAATAAATGAATATTTAGAGCTCAGGGTCAGATCCAGGATTTGTAAATATTGAGTGCATGATCAGTCGATATGCAACAGAGCCAGTGCAATTCTGATAAAGAACTTCTCTGATTAAATCACACACATACATGGCAATTTCGGCTTTGTTTGTTTGTTTGTGACTGCCAAAGCCGAGTGTGTGCACACCCACTAAAAAAGTGGTCAAGCTGTCAAACCTATCCCCTCAACCTTCTCATTTACAAACTTTCTATTTTACAAACACTATTCAGTCACCGATATCACTAAAAATAATGATATAATTATCCCATAATTTATCAATGATATTTTCTTGTTTTATTTCCTCCTAATTTAATTTAACAGCATGTTTTAACAAGAGAATAAAATAACACAATTAAGTATTTTTTAAGCTTTTTTTATGAACCATCTCATTTACAAACTTTCTCAATTTACACTTTCCAGTCCAAAAGTATAAATTGAGAAAGAATAAAGTGAAAGATTATGTAATACTCCCACTGCAAGCTACTGTAGGGATCATGTTGCTTAACTCAGTTGGTTTAGCCAGGGAACAGTTAAATTACATGGAAAACTCTCGAACTAGCGAGCCGTGTTAATTCAATTACAGTAACTCTCTATTCTGACCTATTGTTTTGGCCAATTAACAACCCGCTGTGTCTATCCCTTTGATACATAGGCGCGGTACCGAAAATACCGCCCTCAATTTCAGTTCTTAGACTCCAAACCTGTCGTTTTCATGTCGAGCTATTTTTCTATTTTTAAACAAATATACGGCAATTAAACATATACGACTGATTGCAGACTATGTCAAAGATATTTTAGATGTGTTTCCCGTAAAAATTCAGCGAGATTTTACTAAATTTACACAGATTTTTTGAAAAGCATTGTCTTAAATTACTTACAGTTTAAGACCATATATTATCCAAAGCCACAAATGCTCGCAATTGAGGTTAGATATTAGTAAAATTTAATATTCTATCTTTCAAATGATCAAGGTCCTGTGAGCAAGCATTTGTGGCTACCAGAGATATTCAGCGTTTACTGAACCTATGTTCCATCAAAGTCGCCCATTTTTTGGGTAAACCGCGCGGCAAATTGTCGTCTTACTCGTATTCATATTGAGTTATTTACATAACCTGGCTGCTTCAAATAAATATTAGTAAAACTAATACTAGACCTAATATTCAGTAATATATTAAATTGCAATATTATACGTTTAGTGTAGGCCCTAGCCACCTAACCTAGGCCTAGCTTGGCTTAACATAGACCTAGGCTAGGCCTAGACCATTAGTCGAGGCCACTATTGCTTATCTGTTGATTACGTAATGCAATTAGCGGTACCGAGGATTGTAACCTTTAATGTTCTGTTCGAGAGTTTTCCATGTAATTTAACTGTTCCGTGGTTTAGCTGATGGTAATCACTGTCCTATGAACCTAACTGATTCACCGGTTTGATCAAATACCAAGCCACTATCCTTGTGTTCCAGCGGGAAGTCGAAATACAAGTTAATGGTACACTGTCTTTTGGATGGGGAGCCGTTGGTCCCATGTACAATATGGCTCATGTCCATGTTAAAGAATGCAGTGCACTCTTCAGAAAAGAGTACAATATTACCTCCTGGTGTACTACTACCCAATCACCACCAAAAGGACCCACTAGAAATAAGTCCTCGGACATTCGTGGGTTACAACACAAAATAAATTAAAATTAAATCTAACAGTAACTCAGTGCCATTCATTATCATAATCATCATCATCATCATCAGCTGGTCATCATCATTTCAACTTTTTTTTTTATTTTAACTTTTTCATTGTTTTCTTTTTTTGTCTGCATTGACACATGTTGATAAATCAAAAAATTGTAGAAAAGGTGTCCAGAGGTATCAAGTTTTTAAAGTAAAATTACTAGAAATTTTCTTGTGCTTATCCAACCACCTTTTGTAATGTGTACTTTTTCTAAAATGACATGATAGCCTTAGTTAGCAAAGTGTTGACATTGCTAATTATGAAACAATTGTTTTTGTCACTGTTAAAATACGGCATCCCTGTTTTACAAAAACATTTCTTAAACTTCATAGTTGGAGACTTGCAAGCTCTGAGGTGCCCATGAACGCAAAGTGGCTGACACGCATGAATTTTAAACTCCTGACCTATCTTGATTCAGACTCAGACCTGCTAAAAGACTATAGTAGTTGAATTTATTTGTTATGATCAATGTTCTCTGCAATAAAAAATAATAATACCTTTTATTTTGCTCGATAATGGATGATGTTCATGTTTTTGAAATTTTTAATTTGCATAATCAATTCTACCTTGCAATTATTGATTTAAATGCCAAGTGCTACAAAAAATATTTATCATCGCTAACATGACATTTATGTCGATCATTTAAATGATATAATGTCTACTGCTTCGTCTCAATTATTAATTAGATTAAAAACAGAGTGCTCGATTCCAAATCAATGTAAAAAATAGTGCTTTAAAACTGAAATTTTTTAATCAACACTCATTAATTACTTATAGAGTTCCATCAAGCTAATTAGTGTAATTAATGGATCTTTTTTGGTCTGTTACCAGACAATTTTGAGGGTGCTCTGTTTAATTAATAAATCTTTTTTTGGTGATGCTCGGATTATTAAACATTTTTTTTATTGTCATGAAGGAAATTAAACCCACGCAATTTTCATTTTCAGGGTTTATGTCAAGTGTGTTACACACTCATTCATCTGACACTCGACAATACATGAGGGTTTTATAAGTAAATAAGAGACAGTCGAAAATTTGCTAAGAACTGTGTAGTCCCATGGAACTTGACCCTTTAAAGTTGTAGGACGTCTCTCCGACGCCACAAAAAACCCTGTGTTTTAGCGTGGGGCGTCTGACGGACGCCATAAATAAAAATCCTTAGGGGAGAAAAAAATTGTTAAATTTGATCAATAAGTATTCGTCCTAGGCCCGTTTTTTGTATGACCCTTCGGCAGCCATATTTGTTTCGTGACCTTGGAATGAGGTCAAAGGTCAATTTTATTTCCTATCACTTTCTGGATATTTTTTTTTTAATTTTGATGTAAAAACTTGAGTGTTTTACCACATTTTAAGTATTCGGTAAATACCTTCAGGCAATTGGGAAGGTAGTATGTCAGACAGGAAAGGGCTAAACCTGTGCATGAATGTAACTGGATGTTACAAAGTCAAGCGTATTACCTGCTTAACCAACTAACCCTTGACAATACAGTAGAGCATTATAGATAGCGAACAATTTAAACTTGTAAAAAAATGTGTATTCCACAAGAGACTTGACCTCTGTGTGAATATAATTGCATGGCACAAGTCAAAGATTTTACCCACTCAGCCAACAAACACTTGACAACAGAACAGAGTTTTAGAAGGAAATAAGAAACAGTCGGAAACTTTTTTATACAAATGATCGGTAGACAAGCTGAGTTTCTGAAATAACAAATTAAAACAAATTTCATTTTGAAAGATAGCACAGAGCTTATTGAGATATAAGTATTTGTGTGTCAAAGGGTACTGGGATAGATGTAATTTGAAGAAGAAGTAATTTAGCAGGAAGAGGAAGTTAAAATGATAATAATAATTGAATGTTGCATGATGACTGTAGAATTATTTATACAGATAGATAGACATTGATAGACAGACAACATATCATTTTAATTATTTTTTTTTAATCGTGATTTCTTCTGTCAACATTGTGGATTTGGGTGTTCCATCCAAAACATAACACCTTAAATATAGACATTTTACGATCCTTTCAAGAAGTACAGCATGTTTTATGCAATTGGAAATTGTTCCAGATTTAAAGAAGATTCTTCGAGGATAGTCTAGCTCTTTTATTGCATTGGAAATTGTTTACAAATTCAAATGATTTCACTGAAGTTAATTCTTGAACTTCATTCAAGAAAAAAAATGTTGTGAATGTTGCTTGAACTTTTTGAAGAATTGCTCGTTTTCAAGATAGTAAAGATGATTTTACCATATAAAAATGATTGGAAATAATGGAATGATTTACATTTTTTAAACCAAAGCTTGAATGTATTACTGTGACCATTTTAGTCAAATTTACTAACTCAATAGATAGATAGAGAAATAGAATACATATCTGACTTTTTGAAAAATTGGTAGTTTCCAAGATTCTAAAGATGATTTTTATTATCAAATGATTGAAACTGATTAGAAATAAAGGAATGATTTATATGTTTGAAACCAAAGCTTGAATTTATTACTGCGCCATTATAAGCAAATTTAATAACTCAATACTGTAGATAGAGAGAGAAAGAGAATACATATCTGCTTAGACCTTTTGAAGAACTGGTAGTTTCCAGATTAAAGATGATTTTACCAACAACTGATTGGAAATAATGGAATGATTTACAGGTTTGAAACCAATGCTTGAATTTAACCATTTTACTAAAATTTAAAAACTATAGATAGAGAAAGAGAGTACATATCTGCTTAGACTTTTTGAAGAATTGGTAGATTCCAAGATTCAAAAGATGATTTTATCATCATCTAAATGGTTGGAAATAATGAAATGATGTTCATGTTTGAAATAAAAGCTTGAATTTATTACTGTACTGTTATAGTCAAATTTAATAACTCAATAGAGAGAAAGAAAAAGACACTACGCGTCTGGGAACGTCTAAGTGAATATAGAGGTACATTTTGAGCCCTAATAAGGAGTTCTAATTATAATGTTTAATCGAGTAATTAAGTAAGTAGTGTATCTTATTCTAAATTTTCATAACGATGTATAACTTGAAATTATTCTAATGAACATTAATTTTGAAATTAACTTGCTCATATCAAAGTAACATCAAATTTAAGAACTTGAGACTAGAAATGTTTGTTAAGATTTCCTCTGAATAAAATATAAGATGCTTCCACCTTTTTGATGTTTTTGCCTATTTTTTAGCATGTAACAATGCAAATACCCTAATTGCAAGTGCCATGGTTATAAGTTATATTTTTTTTTTTTTTTTTTTTTTTTTTTTTTTTTTTCGAA
>JAOTQE010081136.1:0-15707 GCA_025631205.1 Nesometra sesokonis
TGACAATTTTTAAATTTCTGCCTATTGTGGAAAACTAGCATTTGCGACTTATGCCTCATTTGGCTTGGCTCTGCCACATTTACTGTATTAACTGCAGCAGAATAATTTTGAAAAGCAATGCTAATGCAAAGTAAATTGTCTGGTCTACCATCTGCAGTATTAATTCATTACTGCAAAAATATCATTGCATCATCTAAACACAACCATTTCACCATACAGTATGCAACAACAGTATGGAAATTCTTTGAATATTTTGTTTATTTTCATTCAATTTAAAACATTGTACAAAAGACCTGTAAAGCATCTATTGTATTACATTGGAGTACCATGTTTCATTTGCACATAAATGGCTTCAATAACAATAAACCAACTTGTTAAAAACGACCCATCAAATTTGATGCCATCATTCAAAAATAATTACTAGAAATTTTTTTCTGAAAATAAATGCGTATTAAAACAGTAAGGCGTATCAATAGGATGCCTTGTAAATTTGAATCTCATTTGCATATCTGATTAATTATTACCTGTAATCTGCTTTTAAACATTATTTAAACAAACTCATATTTATAATATTTTATACAGTATACACATAATATCCTATTTACCAGATACAGTATAGTTTTTCCTAGATATAATTTACATAATACACAAGTTCATTACACACATGACCTATTAAAATTTACATAATACAGTACAGGTGCATACAAAAACACCTGTACTGTAGTTTTTCTTGTGCATGCCTAGCGTCATGGAAATGAAAATTAACAATTCTCTTCTTAAAATGATTTTAATTAAAAGAAAATTATTTTATACAGGTATATTCACTTATAATTTATAAATAGAATGTGAATAGAAAAAAAATAATTCTTCTGAACAAAATTTTTTTTCTTAGTGTAAAATTTGCAACATTTACCCGTGAAAATCTTGTGTACATACTGTACTGTAAAGCCAGAGACTGTACTCTGTACAGTAAGTTGTTAGATAATAGAATTATACTGGTCAAGATATAATTTATTACGCAGGGCATATACAACAGCAGAGAGGAAATTTATTTTCTCATATAAAAGAAAATTATTGCATTTTTTTAAAATATAAAAATGCAAATGATATACAGAATACAGTGCTACTGGTTTAAAAATAATGCAGTTTAAAATTATAATCTGAATACATAGGCATGGTAGATATAAATAGATGTTTAGAACATTTATCAAAATAAAAAAAGGAAAATGAAGGCCAAACACCATTTCCTGAAAAATATTTGTACACCCTCCAACTATCTTGGATAGAGGAAGCTATAAAATCAATAATCTTGAAAGCCTAAATCTGGCAAGCATCCTATACACACAGAACCCAAGTCAACAACATGACTGGTTTTGTGAGCCTATTGTGTAGTTATTTGTTCAAATACTCTTTAGAGAATCTGTGAAGTATAACCATGTTGTCTGAATTACAATCATGCCATGTGTACATATAAATTTGAGGTTATGTTCAGTTGTACAGCCTAAGCGGAGCTTAGCGTAAGCAAGGCAGAAGAAAATCTGCAGTACAACGACTATCGTGTTCAGACTCAAGGCGTAGCACAAGTCATACGCAACTTTAAAATTGCCGCCAATGGGTTTTTCTATGACAAGTGATCCGCAATTGATTGGCCAATACTCATAGATTGGAAATTGTGATTGGTCAATGCGCAACACAAGGACAAAACCATTCAGGTGTACGAGACGTAGCTCCGTAGCTTATGCTAATCCGGGGTCTGCAGAAAGCACAGGTTACACTCCAGATTACCGACAAATAATCGTATGCGGTGTACGTTACGCGCCGCTTAATCAGTGACTTTGAACATATCGTAAATGTCCACAACTGTCCAGTAAACAAGAGAGCAAAGTGAATTTTCTGAAAAGTTAATTTATACAAGGTATTTCAAGTTGAAGATTACTACTTTCAGTTGATTTTCTGAGGGCATCAAGATTTTTTTTTGGATTGGATTGCAGTGATTAATACAAACTACAATGAACTTCATTTGTAAAAATGAATGAGGGATTAAAAATTTGGAAAGTACAATGATTCTGTGTACACTTATAAAGGATTTAATCAAAACCCTAAAGCATTTCAGATTTCCTATAGGCTTTGGTCAATAGTCTGTGACTCTTAAAAAAAACAAGACAAAAGATATTTACAACCAACTGCTAGTAGGTCTCAGGTAAACTCTTTGACACAAACTGCTTTGAACTTCATTGCCCATTTTGAAATAAAAAGCTTAGCAGAATTTATAAATCTGTCAAAGTCGGGTACAATAAACCGAACGATGAAATAAACTACATAAAATAAATACTTTCAAAATATACACTTAAGGTCCTGCGGTTGGCTAGGTTCACAACCTATGCCATTATTCTTTTTATGTTGAACCGATTGTAGACACTCGTTCAAATTTCAGTAGCATTATTTAACTTATTATATTAAGGCATTGTAACATTCTGAATAATTTGTGGTTATTATAAATTCAACAATAACATTCTGAATAATCTGTGGTTATCATAAATCCAAAAATTTAACATTGGTTTACTGTATCACAAAAATTATTTATAATTTATTCTCATACTGCATATTACTAATGTTATCTCTATTTTATTCAGAATAGAATTACTAAGAAAAATATCTTTAAAATAATTCAGTAAGAAAAACATAATAGAAATAAAGTTCTTTAAATTAATTTATAATGTTCAATATAATCATGATACTGGTAGTATGTATATGGTGTCAAGATGAAGTGAAATGGGCTAAAAATAGACAACTATACTGTATACTGTAGACTTATCACAAAAACATTGCCTAATATATTTTAAAGAATTATTGAAAAACCGGTTGGGTGACTGGGAGGAAAATGAGAGTAGTACATAATAATTGTACCACTTTAGTTTTCAGTGGATTAATTTTAAGGCTCCGGTATGTCTTCTATTCAAAATTGGCCCTCATTGGAAAAATTAAAATAGAAATTAATCTTCATATAATTTAGCACAGTTCGTAACCTTTGGGTTGGCACTGAGCAATATAGTTACCGTATGATAACATAATGCTTTAGATTATAAACTTGGCCTGACCCTATCGTAAAGCAGTACGACAGGGTCATAACAGACCTTAACCCCTAGGCTATGGGACAGGAAATAAGATGTTGCAGATTACCTGCCCTAGCATCTCTGCTCTTCATGTGTGGTAGCAATCAAACGTAGTGTTTAAAAACAGAGCTTGCCTAAGGCAACATCAATTAATACTCTAGATAAATCGGCTTTCTCTGCCATATGAACATTTTTAGATAGATATCTATATTTTAGAAAATTAATTAAGCAATCTATTAATATCGAAATCATTGCTTAATGACTTTAAATCCCATCAATTGTTTTTTCATTTCCTGTTTGTAAATTAATGACGCAAATAAACTGAATAGTTTCCATGGCAGACAATTTGAAAGAGTAATTAAGTCATGAATTAAATGAGAAAGGAAGGAACGTGAATTTAACGTCTGTTCGAATTGTCGATAATGATGTTGCTATAAATAAACTTGCAAACTGAGCTTTGGATAATCTTTGTATTTGATTCATTTGTTCGTTTCCGTTATGCTCAACAGCTCCACAAACGAGAACAAATGGAAAGATGTCAATAGATTGCAATGATAAGGGATCGGAAGACCTGCAAACAATTTGAAGTAAAATGAACTGAATGAGCCAATGGTTGTGGTAATACAATTAATCAATCTTGGTCACATCTTAATAAAAAAAAAACCTTAGACAATAATTTGGAGATTACATGTGTAGGAAACATTTTAGAATCGCACAAACAAAAGGACAGTATTTTAGTTAAACTTGCCGAAGTTGACTATTTTTAAGTCAAATTCATATTTCATGCTAAATTGATGCTTTCCATTAAATTAAAATTTTAATTTTTTTCAACGCCCCTTTGAATTCAAATTTTGACTATTTTTACTATACAGTAGTTACTGTAGAAAAAAATTTGGGACATGCTATGAACAAATTTAAATTATATATTTTCTAATGGACACATGCCATTGTTATCAAACACATAATGTAATCCGAAAGGTCCAATAATCAACTTCAATAAGAAAGTATAATGCATAATCCAAGCAATGAGATACACACCATCGTTACAGGATTCAATATTTCGACATAAATTATGTCATCATCAGGAATGAAAGTTTGTCCATAAAATTCCACCTTTTAACCACCAATGCCAAAAGTGTTAACCAATCAGAATTATTATTCAACTAAAATTAGAATTATTATTACTGTAAGTATTAACCAATCATAACTAACCTAAAATGTGTGAAATCAAAATTGTCGAAATATTAAATCCTGTCACAATGGCATATATCTCATTGCTTGGAGTATGCATTATACTTTCTTACATAATATAATATTTTAAACTAATGATACCGTAAAAAGAGATTACAGTGTAACCAATTAACTTATTTACTATCAGTCGTTAATTTGAGTCTGTTTACTCCCAGCTTGGCCAACCAAAAATTTGCATTAGGCAATCACATTTGTGCAATATTCTGCCAGACAGACAGTCGTTGAATTAGTCAGTAAAGTGACACACTAGTTTAAAAAAACCAAAATCTATAAAAAGGTTTTCTAACTAGCAAACATTTTAAATTTGACCAGCTCAGGAGGGGAAAATTCCCTTAATTATAGTAAATAAGTCACTGAAAACTAGGTTGTTAAATACAGTCAAAATTCGCAAAAAGTAAATGATTCCAAGTCAAATATATTTTTTATGCTAGTCTGATTTGGTTTCCATTAAAGACTGATTTGGTTTTCATTAACTAAGTTAATGTACGTCTATTTAAGTGTTTTTTGCCAATTTGGACTTACAGTAGGCCTAGGTGAGTTTGACTGTATTGAACTAACATTTTTTTTTAAACTTAGTCATTGTTATCGAAATAAAAAAATAAATTTGGGGTTTTTTTACTAGCATGAAAACCAATGTATTGATCTCAAATGAAAACAATCTAAGAAATATTGAAGTGATGCCGGTTATAAATCCTTCAGTCCCCACGAAGCTGGTTAAACTACATCTGCCCCGTAACTTCCATTAGCACACACGCAAGGCTTCTCACACATAGCTATATAATTCTAATTCCTCAAAATCTTTACTGCACAATGTCAGTATTGACTGTTCCTCATAACATTCCGTTGTAAATCGTCCTTTTGCATTTACACCCCGTTTCACGGTGCGTCGAACATTTCCTACAACAAGAAAGGCATGCCTTTCCAGGTAGATAGCACAGCAGACAAGGAAATAACAGAGACATAACTCCAATAGCAGACCACCGTAAACAACACTTCTTATGGTGACATGAGCAAGGCTCATCCACAAAAGCGTTTTCATCAACGTCATTACCGTTTGCTAGGCAATGGTAAAAGCTACACCGCACACAGCAAAAACAGGTTGTCGTATCCAAAACAGTTTGTGGCGTGCACCAGCAACGTTCATTTAAAATAAGTTTACCGACAGTCTCATCCGCTAACTTGCATTTAGGACAGCGGCACTGTTCACAGTATGGACAAATGTCTGTTTCTTTCGAACATGGCGATTGAAATGGTGTTGTACTATTTTGGCTGGTTCTGCTCGTCTCTCGTTTAACTACTTTTAAAACTTTTGTTTTCCCTTGTTGATGGTCTGTTACAATAATTAAACTAGTCCTTTGAGGCTGGTTGGGATTTGAACCCGGTACCAGCATATAATCCGATGTTTGTCCAACATTGTTGTTGCTCAATAAGCCCTTACCTCCATCTCCAGGAGGGGGTGCATAGTCATTTGACACAGCCTGCCCACCAGGGGCATTCTCAAGTGCATGTAATTGACTATTTGAATTGTCTGTCAAGATCTGATTAATAGATTCCATCCGGGGTGGAGAACTAACCATCCGGGGCGGAGCACTAACTGTCCGAGGCAGAGAACTAACCATCCGGGGTGGAGAACTAACCATCCGGGGCTGCGATGAAACCATTCGGGGCTGCGAAGTAACCACCCCGCCATTATCAGCCATAGGTGATGAGGGTGGTACGCCTAATTTCCATATGAGCGCCGAAGAGCCCTGTGAAAATAAAAAGAAAAAATCCAGGTTAAAAATACAATACGATCAATTATTTAAATGCTATTTAAATCTATTAATTGACAGTATTGGCAAATTCTTTGACAAAAAAAAATGAATCGCAAGTAAACAAGTGAAGACTTCTTGAACCCTGGATGAGTACAACAAAAGCGCGCTAATAGTTTTTTGTATTCAAGCTTCCTGTCGGACAATAAAGAGCTGAATAACACTACACAGTCAAAAACACATCTATTGTGTGAGGGACAATCGTAGAACAATTAGGGTATCTACACATCCACGACATGACCTATTTTCTGGCTAAACGCTTCCTAATCTTATCTAGTGTATGGTTTTGCGTATTGTTCAACAGATTCATATCGCAAAACCTCATATCCGATGTGCAACTGTTCCTTGATTTTTGTCAATGCGGATACTTAAAGGGCAGGTTCACTCAAAAAATTACTATTCATTATGTTTTAGTTAATCATAAAAGTATATTCAGCCATATTTGTGAATTTTTTGTATTTTTTCCCTTGACTTTCAATGTATTAAAAGATATAAAAATACACCCTAGATTTCATCCCTATTCTTTTACACCCTTTACATTCTTTTATTATTATCAAATAAAAATGGCTACTTTACACTATATAAAAACAAAAAATGAACAATTTTGGTTAAAACACACAAAAAATTTTTCTATATTTTTTTTAAGGACTGTTGATTTTTCACAATTTATTTAAAATACTCCTCTTTCAGACAATTTGTATGTAAAAGAATAGTGATTCTATCTTGTAATTTGAACTATCCCCCCACTTAGCAATTTTCGTCTATTTCAACAATAATTATGATAGGTAAAATGAATCATAAAAATTCAGAAACGGGGATATACTATTTACAATAAACTAAAACATATAAGGAAGATTATTTTTTTGGGTGAAGCTGCCCTTTAACACTAGTGATTCAAACATTATATATAACACCACAACAGGTTAAATATATTCCAGGGCACTATTTTGATTAACTGGATAGTACTGATATAAGGGCCAATAAAGGAAGTTATTGATCTTATTACAGAAAACCACAGCTTCCTAGACCAGATGTTTATTGCTTATTAAACTTTAAAGATAATCATTTTAAAACAAAGAAATTAAGTTTATTTATACACTCATGATGAAGATAGCATACTGTAATTTAGGCCCTAATTATCTTTCACAATATTTTCGTTCCTTGCACAACATTATTTAAAAAAATCAAATCTTTCTTATGTAAGACCTACAACAATAGTTAACAATACTAAACTAATAACAAATCCAATACACTACCGATCATGAGTGTTATTATAGGCCTATTTAAAGCTTTAGTAAAAACAAGACCGGCTATTGTATTTACTTGAGACAATTCTATAGTAATCGCAGATTTACTGACAAATAATTATTTCAAAGAATGTAAACAAATGTCGACTTATTGTACTAGGATTAAAAAAATTGTTCTGCCATATTATTTCCAATTTTATCTTAGTGCTATGTACAGTAAATTAGATTTGTCAATTCTTCCAAATCAAACCATCAAGAACACTGAACTTCATGCCAAACTAGAAATTTTGTTCCAAATTCATAAACCAAATAAATTGACTCCCTTAACCAAACTATGGATAATGAAATAAAATGGGTTGTCAGTTGAAAAGTTGGAAGTGAAGACTTTTTATTTTAATTTTTCAACATGGTATATAGGTTTTTATGCGAAAATGAAACATATTTATACAACATGCCCACTGGACGTATTTTTCTTGGAACATTTTGAAATTGACCTCAAGAGAGAGTGGTAAAGAATAATGACATCCTCTACAGTTGAATTTGACCTCAAGATTGAATGGTATAACGACATAACGCCTACTGCATGGCATTCTTTAACCAGTTCATTATAATGGATAATTGGAGGCACTAACTGCTAATTTTATAAGTTAAACCACATTGTTTCTGTATTGGAAAACAATCAAAATTCAAAGTAGATTATAGTGAATGCAGGTTATATTGGTCATGTGATTGAAAGATTAATCTTAACCAAATACTGAGTCAGTAGAATCTTTTGTGATAACCGATGTGATGATTACTAATATGGGTGGATAAGGTACTGTACAGTACCACAAAAAATGGTTACAGAAGGAAAATCTACAGTATTACATATTTTCAAAGGGATGTGCTTTAAAACCAGATTTACATTACAGATATAACTCATAGAAAGATAAGTTAAATCAGTGCTGGTTAAATTAACATAAAAACAGGTAATTAATTTTTAATTAGATTTTTTATTTTTCAGACACAACCACTTCAACATCTGGAATTTTCCTTTTCTTTAGCATTTCGTAATACTGTATTATTAGTAAGACCCACTTTTTGATTCAATGGAAAGTGTTTTCCTTCACTATTTCATTCTCCAAATGTTGTGAAATTTTGTTGGTTAGGTCAAAACTAAGTATGTTATACAGTATATGTAACAATAGGAATAATAGTTCAATAGTTCCCCTTTAAAAAAAAATCCAAGGCAGCTACAAATTCAGAAGGTGGTGTTTTTTTTTGCATTAATGATTGCAAATATGACGACATAGGATATTTGTTAATATTGATTGCTATTCTAAACAAATGTTAAAGATATCTAGAGGTATAAAATCAAAATAGGAGAGTCTAGACAGTGTTTGTTTATAGTTAACTGTCAAGACATGCACCAGGTTACAGTATAAATCATCAAAACCTTACTTTTACATCTTGAACAGTACAGTAGGAAACTGCACCATTGCAGGCTAATAACAGTACTACAGTACAGTAATTAGTTTTTATAGGACTAAAAAGCTGTTGGCCAGTACTGACCGACCGAAAATGGCTGTGCTTTGACAAAAAAAGATTTTAAGCCGAATACAATATTAATTTTAAACCAAGGTAAAATTAGTACCCTACGGTATAAATCACTTTTGCGGAAAAATAAAAATCTAGATAATTGCAATTACCCATGACATGGGTAATTGCAATTACCCATGACATGGGTAATTGCAATTATCCAGATTTTTATTTTTGGTCATGATGACCCTATTATAAACCAACTACCCTTGAACATGAAATCCCAGTTGGTGTAATCTGCACATAAAGTACTGTATACAGCTCTAGTACAGTACTGTATAAGCTCACTAATCTTGAATGCAGAATCCATTTTGGATGCACCATGTTCAGGGGTTTTTACTTAAGGCGGCAATAAATATTTCACAGCAGGTAACAATGAAAACGATTTACAGATTCCCTCTTTCCACAGCCAGATAAAATCTGCCGACAGACGTCAATGTTTACTGGTTAATGGCTATTATTAACAAAACCCCTGCATGTTTAAAAAAAAATTAGAGAGTTACTAATTTATTTTATACTGTATCTAAAACAACTCAAATACAGGGTGGGCTACCCATGTCAGTAGATTAACAACTAGTTTTTTTTTTTATGACAAGATACCTGTACTGTACCTATCACAGAATGTAGCCCTTCAAATGGAGTATTAATTAAAATGTACAAAACTACACAGTAGTTCCTGATGATGACATAATTTATGTCGAAATATTGAATCTTGACACGATGGCGTGTATCTCATTGCTTGGAGTATGCATTATACTTTCTTACTACACAGTACAATGTTCAACAATAGCTGGTGAAAAAATACTACTAGTACTCTATGGTTCATAAAAACAATAGGTCTACAGATTCACACTTATACAGTACTTGTGCGACAATAAAAAATTGCTTTTTGTGTAAATAACTCAAAACTAAGTTTCATGTAAACGAGATAAGGGCTGTGATAGTGTCAATTAGATAAAAACAAAAGAACTTTGTAACTTTTGAGAATCTATGAAAGATTGCATTAAAAAAGAAAGAATTCCAACACAAAGACACTTGTACAACAATTACAGGTTAACGATTCACTCTATACCACACCCCATCAGGTACATCTAAAAATAATACTACTTGCAGGGCGGTTCCAAGATTGTGATTTAGGGGAACTTCCATCCCGATTTAGTTGACAAGCAAAGAAAAAAAACACCAGGTTGCAATAACAGATTTTGCCTCTTGGAGTACCTAATGTACAGTACAGTACCTGTGCATCTATTTTTATTTGTCCATTCCAATTTAAAATAAAAAACCGGGTCAAATTTAGGGGTGGGGGAGGGTGTTTGGGGTACTTAAGCCTGTTGAATCTTTAAATCCAACACTAATTTCTCCACCATATCATGAAAACATTTCAAAATTATTAAATATAAGGCAGTACAATTTTATTGAAAGAGGGGGCACAAAATTCCCAGCCGGGTGGGTGTGTCCGGTGATTTAAATTTAACAAGAAAGAAAAACATTCTTTGCATTAACTAGCTTAATTCGTTTTATGCAGTTTGCATGCATTCAATTATCGAGGGAACATTTGAGGCAAGGCGTGGCAAAACCACCAAGTTGTCGCAAAGGTATTATTGAGAAATTAGCAAATAATCAACAGGAAATATAAACAAATACAATAGGAAATTGGTGTATATTTTGCCAATAACTTCAGTTAATGTCTGATTTTGATAATTGACTCCTCATTTTAAAGCTTGCGAAAAGTGTAATATGGTTCTAGCAATAACAATAATTTTTCAACAACTTGCCGGTTTTGCCGCGTCATGCTTCACGTAATATAACAGGAGGTTCACTTGCACTTGTAACGGTATTAGAGGGTGCACGCGTCAAATGTTCTCCTCTAAATTCTCCCCCGATTTAATAATATCTATTTATCTAATCATCCACCATCAAGCGTTAAATTAATTTTTTGGCATAGGCCTACTGTACATTGTAGTTTATACTGTACAGGTACATGTAGTTCTTTTCTAATTTTTCATCTATATTTAAAAAAATTGTTAATTCATTTGTAATATGTTTTGAAAATATCCTGGTGGATTTTAGGCTCAACGATCAAGCCAGTAGTATATTGTACACAACTAATAACAGCTACTTTGTGTAAATTGATTTTTTTAAAGTTACATAGGCCTAATGTTTAAGATTGCAATACCTGTATACTTTTAAGGGTTTACTCATGCAATTATACATCAAGTTATAAATGATGATTATTAAATATTACATCAGTGGATTAACATGATTTGGTCAAGCCTAGTCACAAACTTAAACAGTGAAACACAGGTAATGGTCAAAGTTTATAGATAACTGCCCAGTCAGTGTGGGCTATCTATGTTTATCAGTGGGTAAAATAAATAAAATTTATAAACAAATTAATGGATTTTAAAACAGGATGTTTACTTTCCAATGACTTTACATACTGTACATAGTCATGGACACATTATAGTCAACTTTAAGGGCAGGTTCACCCAAAAAATTATACGTTTTAGTTTATCATAAAAAGTATATTCAGCCCCGTTTCTGAATTTTTATGATTCATTTTACCTAATCATACTGCAATTATTGGTGGAATAGATGAAAATTGCTAAGTGGGAGGATAGTTCAAATTACAAGATGGAATCCCTATTCTTTTACATAAAAATTGTCTAATAAAGAGGGTATTTTAAATAAATTGTGAAAAATCAACGGTTGTTCTAAAGATATATAGAAAAATACTATTCTTGTGTGTTTCAACCAAAATTGTTCATTTCTGATGTTTTAGTGTAAAGTAGCCATTTTTATTTGATAATAAAAAAATTACCCACTTTGCTATTTTGTGTGTAAAAGAATACGAAATCTAGCGTTTATTTTTATATTGTTTTAATTCGTGAGACTCAAGGGGAAAAATAATCCTAAAAATTCCCAAATAGGGCTATAATTTTTATGATTAACTAAAACATATAATGAATACGGTAGTAATAGTGAACCTGACCTTTACACCAGCAAGTTAATCAAAAGAAGAATTGAAAGGCTGCACAATCTGTTATCAACATCAAATGAATATTTTTTATAAACAATTTTTCAACCACTTTGAAATTCAATTAAATACCACAACAGTGTACCGATTTATGGGCATCTAGAGCACAGTGCTCTCGAGTATGGTTTTAGACATTAAATTTACTGGTAAACGTTACAATTTACCATTAAAAATTGTTTATTATTATTAAAAATAATTTTGATTCTCACAATTATTATATTTTTTGCCTTCATTTACTCTAGTATACAAAATACAGGAATGCTCGTAGGAATATATTTATATGTAGATATTTGGACAAGTCATGATTTTGGTCAATTTACTGTAATACTGTACCGTATAAATTTTTCAATGGGGAAACACTGAGCATGTCGTATCAACAAATAGTTCAGAAATTGAAAGATTTCACTTCATGAACTACCTTAAATCACATATTACACAACCCTGAAGATTTCTGTTAATTACAGTAATTGACAACGGTTTTAGAAGACTTTCTTTGAATGAATTGACGGACAACAAACAAGGCTACAATTAACATAGGTCTATCATGTTTTTAAATTTTTACTATTTTTTAGGCTAGCGTGGTAGGGATGGTACTACTGTACAAGTTACAACAGTTTCTAAACTATGCAAGGCTAGGATCCTTTAATACATACTGTACAACATAAAAAATAAGGATCCTTCACTATCTTTGCAGGAGTCTTACAAAATTTAATGTGATTGAATTAGCTAAATAAAAAGCCTTCCTGTAAACAGCGTGGTGTCGTTTCCATATTTCCAGTGTCTCAATAACTATTTTTCCTCTGCTCATCAGAATCAGAAGCCTCAGTCTCAGATCGAGATTCACATCTCTCTGGCCGATTCGATGATTTTCAAACACGTGTTTGGATCATGAAAGGCATAATAATAGGTCTAACCCTATTTCATAAACCTTTCATAATAATGCATTGCCCCGGTAGCAGTCGGGAGTACAATAATAAACTCTTCCCGTTTGCCCATGCTGTTTCGGAAGCTCTCGTCCCTGCCACAACAATTATTGTTAGGAAATAGGCCAGGCCTAGCCTTGGACTTACTCGACATCTATGGATTCTTGGCGCCGTTGAAGCCTCTTCGTACCGATTTGTACCGTGTACAAGACCCATCCATGCTTCGTTGTCAAACACAAATTATTAAAATCCCACCGATATATCCACCAAGAGAAACAGAGTAAATGAATATCAAAAAGAAACGATAAAGTTCCAAGAATTCTTTAAAATTTCGACAATTTTAGTTCCGAGCCACAGCTCGTATTCACCGAGAGGGGCGGAATTGCTTTGCTCACTATTGTACAGCTAGTATTCGTATGCAAATTAGGAAGGCGGACTTAGGAAATGGAATGCGCTATTATTGTTCACAGGGGAGGCATCACGTGTTCGGTGATAAAAAGTTCAGTGGCATTAACGCAACAGAACTACAAATATAACCAAAATAAATAGCCAGAAAACGAGAACTTCCTATCCTACACGTCAGTCGGCTGCATCTACTGTGACAATCTAAACTTTTATTTTAAAAGTGAGGGTTCGCAACTTCACGAAATTCGAAAACGGATACGTCATAAATTCTCGTATCGTTTGAGTAGAACACAATGAATATCTGTCACAGTTTGTCCAGTATTTTAGGACGATCATTAACAATTCGTAGGTGGAAATGTTGATATGCATTTGAACACTATAAAAATGAATGTGTGACGTATCCGTTTTCGTTGTTTCATAAATTTTACTAAAAATACGAAAATTACACTGTGTGGATCAGTATTGTAAATTCGTTTTATACAAAACGATTAGGCCCTAATGGACATTGTGATAAAAAAAAAAGAAGGGTTTACATGTACTGTACATTAAAACGATGAACTGAACATTTTTTAGGAAACCGTTATGCAAAAATTATCAGCATGTTTTACCACTATGCTTATGGTCCTTGACTCCTACTAGGGAGGTGTAGGTCCTACCAGATGTCATTTCCGGTTTAGGCTACCCCCTATGTCTATAAAATTCATAAAACTTAACACTTCGTTCGGTGCTGATGAAATTACAATATGATAGCTACAAAGATTTAGTACGATGAAAAAATATAAATATTAGCTGAACAGTTGTTTTTAAAGTACGATTCTACATATGATGACGGATTTTTAAAAAGTTAGTAAACTAAACACAAGTCCTGATTTCTGGCGTCTACATTAACATTTATTCCAAATAAATTATGCAGCTTATCAATTATACATTTAAAGTTTCATTTTTAATAATTATTTTATTATTTACTGCATGAATTGAGGTTGAATATACTATTAATAGTTTTTACATCGAATTAAATAAGGTTACCCCTATTGCGGTAATTGACTCTTCCAAACTTTGATGGATGGCGAACTCAGTTATTTGGCAGGATTTGTGGTTGGCTTTTGGAATCTCATGGGATATGTTGTTTCCGATCTAATATCGAGTTTCAGGCTGTCACTGTTGTAGAAAATAGCGTTGGTTAATGTTTACCAGGATAAACCTTTAACATTCAAAGGAACTGCGGTTATAATATTTACCACGATGAACCTTTAACATTAAAGTTTGTTGTGTTTGGATTATAACAAATGGAGGAACTTAATTACATTTGTGTATAGTAAAAATAAGGTTACATTATGTTATTACTGGTAAATTTTGTAAATTTGTAAAATTATATGCCTTGTTGTAATGCATTTTGTTGTTCATCCATTTTTATTTTAGCTTTGTAATGAGCACATCCTCTTCTAACGATGGCACGATTATAAAAAAAGTAGGCCCAAAAAGGTTGAAAAGTTATACTATTGGTTATAATGTATGATAAGCTTTCAGTGTTGTAGATCTGTGGTTATGCTTATGCAAATGGTGACAAGGTGAAATTACATGGTAAACAGGGGCGAAAAATAATGATAAATGAATGCTACTTCCTACTGTGGTCATATAGGGACACTACGCAAGACATGGCATAGGCCTACCAGGAGTTTTGGGGTTAAAACAAAATCTGATTCACTTTCAATCCCCCTCCCCAATAAGCCTTCAACCCTAGGTTTTACCTGTATAGACACATTGCAGGGGCGGATGCAGACTTTTGGAAAAGAAGGCTGGAAGTGGGCTCGCTGGAAAGTCAATGTTCCAGGGGTCCAAAATTTTGGACTTTGGATGTCCTGAAATGGACTCAGTTAGGGGATCAAGTCTACCTGAATATTTTCGTTTTATAGGGAATAGAAATATTATTGACATATTTTACTTTCCAAAAAAGGGGGCGCCCATTAAATCCGCCCCTGCATTGGAATGTTTATGCTGCGTATAATGTTTACCCTGATAACAACATCGGTTGGATCTAAACATCTGGCAACATTCTTGAAAACCTTGGCCAGTAGGCCGGGAAATCTTTACGTTTTTAGTAGGCCTATGTATCTTACTGCATTTTTGCTTTTTAAAAATTCTATTTTCCCTACTTTTGAACATAATTTTTAATTCATGTTTAAACGTGTTTACATTCTAAATACGTTTAAAGCTGTATAACATTGTAATGAAACAGGAAATACTAAAGACATTAGACATAAATTTTTTTATAAATAGAAGGTTACAGCATTGTGGTAGACCTTGGAGCACAGGGGGCGGATCTAGGATCCGCCGAAAGAGAT
>JAOTQE010081147.1:0-15704 GCA_025631205.1 Nesometra sesokonis
CTGTTAACTACCTATATCTACCTTGTCACTACCATTATCTACCATGTTAACAGAGTTATTTTTTTCAAAGGGTATGTAAGTTGCGATCACTACGTCACTATATAGTGCCACAGGTAAACAGTCTTTAAGCCTTTTGTTAAACTAAACTTTTGGAACCTTCATTTTAACACTCTTTCACTGTGCAATGTTATTCCCCTCTGCGCGGGACATGTTTGTAAGGAAAATAGGTTATTAATGGCAAAAAATACTAAAAGAGATTATTTCGAAATTCTTTTTTTTTTTATGATGGGGTGGGCGTGGTGTTGTCTTATGGTGGAACGGGAACAAATGCTGATTTGTCATGGCGGCCATTGTGGAGTTTTTTTTTTATCTGTAAAGTTTTGTTTTTAAGTCTGTAAAAAATGCTAGTTTTTTACCAAGAAAATCCTAATGAATGTGGCTTTTTACACTGGATCATGATGCAGATATACATGATGAATAAAAATATAAAAAGTTAGGATCATTTTTATCATTTGATTTTATGAATAAATCTCCTTTTATTTTGTTTAAAATCTCAATTATTTTCTGTTTTTTTTTTTTAAAGTGGCTTACTTTGTATTATCATCAATATTATTTGGATAATTTTTATTTCTATTTTGAGGCATGACATAGGAAAATTGAAAACTGAGTAATTAACCATATTATCCTTTTTGCAAGCATTAAAATGAGGGGTCAATCATCAAAATTGGGCATCTGTAACTGAATTTATTGGACAAAATATACAAATTTCCTTTGTATTTGTTTATATTTCTTGTTGTGTTTATTTGGTTATTTCTCAATAACTTCCTGTGCAACAACTTGGTGGTTTTGCCATGACTAGTCTCATTTGTACTTTCAAATACTGTATATATATTTGTTTTCATTTGTGTTGTTAAGAACTTAACCACTTTGAAAATCAGTACATTGTATTGAAAGTGTATATCAGAATAAAGAAAGATTTTAATAAATAATCAAACTACTCTATGTACTTTATAGGGATGGGAAGCTACTTAGACCCTCACCAGATTATCAGATGAAAGAAGAGAAGGATGAATATGTACTACTCATGGATGAGGTGTTTCCAGAAGATAGTGGTGATTACAGTGTTGTTGGCAAAGATTCCCACAGTGAAGTGATGTCCATATGTGAAGTCTATGTTGAAGGTATGGTTTATAATTGTTAACTCTTTATGATCAGAGAGAGTGTGTTTCAATGGGCTCTGTCTGGATGTCTCTCTCTGCCAGTAACCAGCTTTCAAAACACACGACGCGGGACTGTAGGATGTGCAGCAGAACGTGAAGCCATAATGCGCATGCGGAAGCAATGAGTGTTCGTTCGGTCCCTCCACTGTGCAACGGGCTTCAGCTGATTTGGCGTTGCCTGAAGTACGAGGCCATGTTGGGCATTATTTAGATGTATGAAAAGGTTTTGAACTAGTTTTGAGTTATAAATTCAGACTACGTATTTCATTTCTGGGCCTGGTTAAAGATTGTTTTGGTGTCATAAGTCTGTAAATAATAAGCATACGATTATAATTTTAGCAATCGGTGTTTCGCATACTGTCCAGCTTCTGGGATGAGGCCTAGCCTGGCCTAGGCTACATTCCAAGCTATCGCCCTACAGTAGACACAACAATCTAGCTCTGAAACTACTATGATAGCCCCTGAAATATGTATATATTTCATATGATTATATAGGTCTTAATAAAAAAACAGGTATAGCATTATTTTTATGAATTGTGCAAAACACGAGGGCTTGTACCTCCATGGAAAGACAAGATCGCGGCTCGTAAAATCTAAACGGCTTTATATTTTAGATGCTGACGGCTGTACAACTGCCTTCATAGTTGACTGACTTCCCCATCCCACCTCACCGCGTTGTCATTTCGAAAGCTTCTTAATATCTCAAAAGTCATTGTGCTGTTTTACTTTAAATCTTCAGACAATGTTGAGACCAGGTTTTTATTTTCCAACCATGAGATTCATGGTGAGACCTCACCTATGGTTTAAGCCCATTTGTAAATTGCATTGGCAATTTGAAATAGTGATCATTTAAAATTTAACATATGTGAGAGGTGCAATCTACATGATTTTTTATGATTTCAGTTCTAATTAGTCTGAAAGTTTTTTAATGGCTGTACTTAACAGGGCATTGCTGACAATTTCCTTGGTAGTCTTCCTTGAGAGGAAATCTGATATATGTGGCAGAGCCAAACCAAATGAGACATAAGTCGCAAATGCTAGATTTTCCTCAATAGACAGAAATTTAAAAATGGTCATTTTTTTTCAAATTTTATTTTATTTAAAAAATATACTGTTCATAAATTAAACTTTCATACTACCTTAACAATTTCCAGCTATCAAAAAATGTTAATTGATTTTTTTGCATGGTAAAGATAATAATGTGTAGTTTTATAATCCATAAAAACCTCAATTTTCAATTTTCCGACTTATGTCTCATTTGGCTTGGCTCTGCCACATATGTTTATATGATAGATAGGTAGCAAGGTTGGAGTATGGTAGTTATTACAGGGTTAACCCTGTTAACTACCTATATCTACCTTGTCACTGCCATTATCTACCATATTAACAGGGTAGTGTATGGTAGTTTTTTTAGGGTTAACCCTGTTAACTACCTATATCTACCTTGTCACTACCATTATGTACCATGTTAACAAGTTTATTTTTTTCAAAGACTATCCCACTAATAAAACATGTGTATTTTGTAATTTTATGCTCTAAAATTTGCTTACATTTATTTTACACAATATTTTTATTCCTTATAGATTTGTCTAAACCAGCACCTAAACCAAGGTAAGTTTCTGGAAATAAGGTATTGTCTTATTCATTGGTATTTTATACAAAGAGTAAATCACTGTTATTCAATAAAATAAGCTATAATTTCTGAACTAAGGTTATTTGTTCATTTTTTCAGTGAAAAACCTAAGGATAAGCCAGCTGAACCAAAGAAAGTAGAAGAAAAAATAGAAGCTAAAAAGGATGCCAAACAGCAGTCAAAACCACCAGGGAAAGAACCAGCTAAGCCAGAACCAGTTGAAGAAAAGCCAGTCCAGCTGAAGAAAACAGCCCCTAAAGAAGAAGCGCCACCACCTGTAGAAGAGAAACCCATAGAGCTTAAGAAGACCGCTCCTAAAGAAGAGGCTGCACCACTAGCTGAGAAAAAGGCTCCAGCTGCACCAGAGAAGAAAGAGCCTGCGGCACCAGAGAAGAAACAGCCTGCAGTACCAGAGAAGAAAGAGCCTGCAGCACCAGAGAAGAAACAGCCTGCAGCACCAGAGAAGAAAGTAGAAGAGAAAGTTCAAGCTGTTGATAAAAAACCAGCAGAGAAAGCACCATCACCAGGTAAAGCCTCACCAGCAAAGGCAGTACCAGAGATCATCGTTCCACCAGAGCAACCAGTAGAGAATGGCGGTTTGAGCAAGCAAGAACAGCTAGGTAAGAAGCAAAGAATTATATTAATTTCTTCAGACAAATTTGTGAGGTGTCGTGACAAAATTAGTTGTGTTGTACGCCAAATAATTTTGAATATTCAAAAAAATGGACAGAAAGCTATAGTTTGATGAAAATGAGATTTAATTCTGTTACAAATGTCCTGTTTATGTACATTTACAATAAGCATGTTTTTAGCTACATTTTGTCAAGCTTATTTAAAATCATTGAAAAAACATACAGGAAGTAAACAGTTATTTATCTTTAAAGTCCATTTTCTCCAAAGTGTGTTCTCATACATGTATATCCCAAAATCGTTTTTCTCTGGTTCTACTCAACCTATAAAGTTAATTAAAAAACCAAATTAAAGATTGTAATGTCTTCTATCAGAATATAATAATAACTCTAGTTTTTTCTTATATAACACAACTCATTTCGTGATGACACCACATTTTGTGATGACACCTCACATTTTGTGATGACTCCTCACATTTTGTGATGACACCTCCCATTTTGTGATGACACCTCACAATTTGTGATGATATCTCCCTTTTTTTGATGACACCTCACATTTTGTGATGACACCTCACATTTTGTGATGACACATGACATTTTTTTCAGAGATGTCAAGTTTTTTGAACTGCAAAGAGGATTATTTAATATTTTCTTGATAGATATTTCTTTTTCTAAGTTTGAAGCGGATTAATTTTGACTGCGTGATCCTTCTTGCAGAACTTAATTTAGAACAAGGAATCTAACATTGGGGCTAAGGCATTTAAATAACCCATTGTGCTAATCAAATCAATAATAAAGTGGTAACGTGGTTCTGCAAAAGGATCATGCATTCACGTTGAACTTCTAATAATGAAAACAAATTTTGTGGCTGTTAACAATTCTGCGGCCTGAATTAAGGGCCTGATGAAAGGCCATATAGTAGTTCAATTGTATCCAGTGTAGGATAATACATATTTGTAAATTTAACCTTTAGAAGAAATATTCAGTTTCAATTTGTTTTCACTATAGGTATCAAGGGCAATTATCAACATCCAAAATATAACAATATTTTAAAAAATAGAATTAAGATATTTACATTACGCTTACAAGTTTTATATCAGAGGAATTTAATCTCAAGAATTGCAACATTTATATATTTTTATTAAATTTGTATTAATATTTTTAATTTACCAAGGAAATTATTTGCTTCAATATTTTGTAAACTCGCAATACCAGCAAAACTGGTCTCATGATTTGGAAAAAATAGCATTATAATAGATAAACCATGCATTTGTTGGACCAACCTGTTAATTCCAGTTAGTGCCATGTACAACATTTTATGATTACAATTATATTTAACGGGGCTGAAAATTAGCGGTCGCCAGGTAGCCAAAATCAACCTTTTTTGGCGTCAGGCGACCCAAATTTTCGAGAGCATCGCCCGCCTGGCGATTCTCAAATTCAGGTTTAGTACAGCCTAGGCTAGGCCCTAGCTAGGCCTACTAGAGGCCCATTTTCCCTACCTTTTATTATTATTTTCAGTTCTGGTGGATAGGGCCCTAGCCTAGACAAGTGTTTTAATTTATTAAATTGTGTCGGGTAGCGAGTGAGATATGAAAACGGGATGTATAGGCCTCGAAATCTTTCCATGCTTGAAGTAAACAAAGTCTGCGTGGAGTTATTTGAGTAGCTGGTACGCATGCGCCGCTCATCTGACATTTCCATGACGTCACGATCGCGTCACCCAGGTGGTACGTTTGAAGCCGTTGATGATTTGATGAAAGTATTCTGACACCTCATTTTTTTTAGAAAATATTTATTTTTATATTTTAGAGGGCAGAGTATTGTCACAAAATGTCAACATTACGAAATATTTAATGATTGAAAATTGAAAATATATCAAGCAAGTATCTAATTAAAACATGCTAGGCTACATTTTAGGTAAAACAAATTAATTCTAAGGAAAACAAGCTATTTTGCGAGGTCAATTGTTCTGATTTGCCGCGTGACGGGCTAGCCCGGATCTGCTAGGCACACATGGTTTTGCTAGTAGCCTGTCCGAACACGGCTTCGCATGTCGCTACGACACTAGGCTTAATTTTCGGACAATTATAAAGTCTCTTCATTTCTGTTTAATTTGTTCAGTGAATATTACAATCAATTCGGAATAACATATTATTAATTTACCTTCTGTGGTTAGAGTTTAAACTCATTTAAAATGTGTTTTTATAACTTCAAAAAAAAAAAACACAATAAAACGTCGATTATTTTTGTGTCTATGCGACACCAGTGGTGCCTACCAAATTTTGGCCTCTAATTAGCGTGAATTTAATGGTTATTTACTTAGTTTAGTTTAATGATTGAAAGTATCAAAATAAATACTACTAATGTAATAAAAACATATTTACTGAAAAATAATGAATGAAGTCAAACAACACACTAGATTTTTTTTACACATTTTATTTATTTTGTTCATTTTATGGCTATTTTGTTGGTTCCTTAAAATTTAATTTAAATACAGTAAGAGATATAAAACTTCAGCATCGGTTAAGAAGTTACAGATTCAAGAAAAAATGATAGAGGAGCCATAACTCTTGAACACTTTCTCGGATTTCATTCATTTTAAAAACAAATTCTTAATTACACTAAGCTCTTTCTAACTATGATTGGGATCAAAATAATTAATTTTACTTTTTCTTTGAGATACCTAAAACATTGTTGGTGCCCTGCATAAGTTTATACATTAATTATCCATACAGTAATTATTTGAGGCTTAATTAGCTTAATTTGAATGATGTGGCAGTATTTTTCCGAATGTAAAATGCCGCCAGATAAACGGCCAAAAACTAGTGAGGAAAAACTAGAAAAAAAAAACCAATGTGTCAGCATGGTTAAATGTACATCCGTGATACTACCAGTGACTGATTACAGAGTTATGCACTGTATATACTATTGTAATAAATGTTAATACTGTATTAATATCCAGAAACAAATCCCTGTATTTTGTATTTGTTTGTAAAACTTTATTCTGGATCACTGCGATGCGCCATAAAAAACAAACAGGGCCCGCATAACTTTGGAAGGGCCAGTATCATTTTTGCCTTACTGGCCCTGCTGGCCACCATGGTTTAAAGTTAATTTTCAGCCCTGATTTAATATAGCTATAAACCATTTCGGCCCTGTATAGTAATGCTTTAAACAAAATACATTGGTGTGTGTAGTATATATTTTGTCCATATTCCGGACCTCTTCAGATGATCGAAAACGATATAATAGTATTACTGTATATTAAATATAATTGTAATCATAAAAAGCATTATAATGATATTAATAATGATTTAGAATTTATGTAGCACCACATGATAAACATCTTGCTGTCGCAACAAATAGTAAATTTAATGTCCAGAATTTAAAAATCATTTACAAATTTATCAAACTTGTATTGTTAAAATATCGTTCTCTAACCAGTCCCCATCATTTTACCGTCACGCAGCCCACAATGCTAATCCTTTACTGATGAACTACGTAGGAGGACGACGAGGGTCAAACAGTTCCCGACTAGGTGAAATTTCATTGTTTGCGGTGTCAAGCTTTCATAAGCTAAATATTTTTGTGTATATATTTATGTTATTTTCATAAAGCAGTTCTTTCATATAATTTTTATTGGTTCTCAGTATTAAACCTGTATGCCCTTTTTATAAATTAACTGGTGTCTTGTGTTGTTTTTACTTTTTGTTGCATTCAAAACAATGATACAGTAAACTCCAAACTAAAGACCATGGAATTTTACATCAAAGTTATTTAAGAAGTATTGTCACCTGAGAATGAACAAAAACTTCTGAACATTAATTGTGAAATGACCTTTCTCATTTCAAAGTACCATCAAGTGAAGAACTTGAGAAGAGAAATTATTATATTTAAAAATTGTTTAATTTTCATAGTGAGGAATCATCATAACTATACAATCTTCCAGCCTTATTTTTTTGCTCATTTTTAACATATAACTCTGCAATATTGAGGGTAAATATATTTAAAATATTTTAATTTTCTGTGTCATATTCTTATATATTTCTTTAAAATAAGTTGTTTTCAAAATTCATTTTTTGCCATGTTTCAAGGGACAATACAACTTTAAATGCCAAGAGGTCCAATAATTAATCTCAGATAAAAAAAATAGTAATACATTCTACAAACTTTGAAATACACACCTTTGTGTTGGATTCCATATTTCATCATTACTTATTTCATCGTCAGAAATTATACATTAAATTCTACTTGAATGTACTGTACCCTCAATTTTTTGTCAGCAGGAGCTGCTGAAAAATCTCAAAATTTATTGCTATATAAAAATTCTGTGAGAAGAATTGCTTTAAGAATGATGCAGTTAGAGATGGCACTTCTAAGCAGTATTTTATATAATATTGGTGTAAGATATACAAGTAGATATTCTATGTATAAACCACTTCAGAGAATATACTGCAATCTTATTACTTTTACTATCTTATACTTTAATGCTTTTACCATTTCTGTTTCTCTGAGATCTACAGCTCTGCTTCGACTGCTTTCTTGCCTCTATATTCCTATGGGTCTGCTATGCTCAACAATTTCTCTATAGAAGTTTGAAGTGAACTTCCCAATTTTCAAAATTCCACAACAATAATAATCTTGGAATCATGGAATTAGTGCACAGGTGTCTTCTTGAGACATTATTGTCAAATTTTTCTTTCCAAGTTTATTTTGGCAAGACGAATTTATGTCTAAAAGACTTTCAAAAAATTAAAGATAATCTTTTTGAAAACTTGAAGATCACATTAAGCTTCCATACTTAAGGGTCATATCAAAATTTTTCTCTGCATTTTTTTTTGCAGTAATCTAGTCTGAATTATTAATTCATAACTCACTTTTGATTTTGATAAGGGAAGCCGAACAGTATGTAGTAAACATATGAGGCTAGTCGTGGCAAAACCACCAAGTTGTCGCGCAGGAAGTAATTGAGAAATAAGCAAATAAACAACAGGAAATATAAACAAATACAAAGGAAATTTGTGTATATTTTGTTCAATAACTTCAGTTATACATGTCCAATTTTGATAATTGGCCTCTCATTTTAAAGCTTACGCAAAGTATAATATGGTTTTAACAATAAATCAATATTCAGTTTTCCTTCCACTTGGTGGTTTTGCTGTGTCATGCTTCATGTTCTTTTATCAATTCAAGCTCCACAGTAGACAATTTTAACACTGGATAATGCTGTAGAAAATTGCCAATTGGTAGCAGTGGATTACTGCAGTAGATAATTGTTAGCACTGAATTACTAAAGTAGACTATTGCTGGCAATGGAAAATTATTAGCACTGAATTACTTCAGTAGAAAATAGTTAACATTGGATTACTGCAGTAACTGCAGTAGAATACTTTTGACAGGATCCCTTAATATTGTCACATTTTATTGCTATCTGTTTTTATCTTAAGCTCAACCTACACTACATTGTGTTACAACAGACATACTGTACTTTCAACCATGTTGAAAAATTTTGGAAATACATCAAATGTTTTACACTTTTTCAAATAATGTATTTGGCTTCAGCTTTTACAGATCCTTGCATAAAATCCTGCAACAACACTGGGGTGTTTGAAGAAATGTCGTGGACTTTGGTGACATGACATTCCGGTGTTGTTGCAGGAAGCAAGTTGGAAAAACTTATAAAGAAGTCCGTAAAAACTGAAGACGACATGCGTTATTTGAAATATTCTAAATGTTATCTAAAGCTGAGAAAAGAGCCACTAATGGCCCTTTGCTGACAGTTTGTGTCAAACTTTTAGCAAGCAAAGAGCTGAACAATATTTGTCACTAAATTCTGAAAAGAATAAAAGATTCTAACTTGATCCTTAAAAAAGAATTATACTGTACAGAAAAATGAGAAAAAAAAAACAAAAACTTGCTGATTAGGGCAAAAAGAACATTGTACAGTTGGAACTACCGACCATAAATGAACGCAACTTAATATGACAATGCGCATATATTCTCTGTTTGTACTGGATGTGGTGTGAGTTGACTTAAGAAATTATGTATGTAATATAATTCATATAAATTGCTTAAAATGTCTTATTATATTTTATATGTTGCTTCAATAACTTTATTACAGTACTTTATTTTATTTGTATTCAACATGCTTGCCGTTTCTACATAAATTGTAGCTTAATTTTTTTCGTAAATTATTTCTGCTATCATGTATAATAATGCTTTATATATTTATGTATTTATTGGTCACCATATTTCTAATTATTGTTTTATTATAAAATAGAATTTTGTTTTGGTGTATTATACAGTAATTCGTCATCATTATCATAATGATCATTATCAAAATAATCAGATACCGCTGTTTTCATTGCCTGTTATCATCATCAACGTCATTGTTACCCTTATCAGACGTCATTGATGGTGATGATGATGATGATGTCGTCATTATTAGCATTATCAAAATTTCATTATCATTTCATCTCTTTCGTCATCATCGTCATTGATATCATATCATCATTGTCAACATCATCATCATCGTTGTGATCGTGGTCATCGTTATCATCATCATCATCATCATCATCATCATTATCATCATCAACATCATCATCATCATCATCATCATTACTATCATCATCATCATCATCATCACTATCATCATCATCATCCATCATCATCATCATCATCATCATCAAAATCATCATCAAAATCATCATCATCATCATCATCATTATCATCTTTATATCTGAACCCCAGATGACAATCTCACTTTCATAATGTGCAAGCAGCCAATGAAAAGCATTGTTAATAAGATGCTGTGAGCAAGCAGCCAATAAAATGCATTGCTATTAAGATGCTGGTTGATGAATATGTTGTCAATCTTGAAGGCTACGTTTACAGCAGGAAGTCCATTGATGAACTAGAAGATTCCGGGCAACCTTATTTCTTGCAGAGTCCATGTAAAGCTCAAGTCACCCAAGGTATCGAATGTACCACATGTGATGCTATTGATTTTACCGGTGAAACAAACACAATGCAGACAATTATTACTTGATAAATGCTAATAGACTTCTGACAGATTCATGCTTTCATAGGACAGACTTCACAGCTTGGTGGTTGACATGCTTGCCTTCCAATCCTGAGGTCCTGGGTTCGATCCTGGCTGAACACCAGGCTCTTTCCCATGGCTTAGCAGTGCCACACTCCAAGTCTCATAATGAAACTTGGTTTAGACCCATAATGTAATACTCACCCCGTAAGTGGTGAGTAAACTTGCTGTTCGCTGTGACATGAAATAATGAAAGAGTAGCACAAATATGTTTGTAATAGCTACCTAAAAATTAGGTCATAGGTCATGAACAACAAAATTAATAGAGCTCACAGAATCTTAAATATTTTTGGCCTGAGTAAGCTATTTTTCAAATTTAGTTACCCAATCCAATTCATTTGCTTGCCCATATATACAATTGTCTTTTCAATATGTGGCAGACCTTAGGTTGGTTTAAGCACTTGCCTGTCAGCAAATGAGTTAAAATTGCCAGATACAAATAATTGTTGCCCTAGAATGTTGGCCAAGTAGTTGTGCAAATTTATGCCAATTTATTTTTAGCAAATTATTAAACATTAGAAAATTTCACATGTTTTTATATATTCATGAAAGATAACAAAAGAAGTAAAATTGATAGTATCTGCATTGTACATTACTTTCACCGGTAGAATCAATAACACAATTACTATTTATTATATAATTTTATAATATATTTTAAATGATCTTCCTTCACAACTCAACAATAGGAACACCACAGGGCTCTCCAAAGCACTCCCCAACACGAGGCAGAAAAAATGGGGAACTGTTGGACAAAAATCCATGCTTCAAAATGGCCCCCACTAAGACACAAGTATCGGAAGGTAACATGAGTGGCCCTACACCAATTCCCCGCTCCTTAAAGCCGGGCACTCACTGTGTCGTGCGACGGTCATACAACACTCGCACGACTAAACCTTTGCTCCCTGTGTGTGTGGTTTCCAGACGCGATGACAGTTTTCTACTCGTCGGCCAACGGTTTTTTTAGTGAAATCACTAAAAAACCTTCAGCCGACGAGTATTACACTGTCATCGTGTCTGGAAACCACACACATAAGGAGTGACGATTTAGTCGTGCAAGTGTCATACGACCGTTGCACAACGCAGTGAGTACCCGGCTTTACCCCCCAACCGATCATCCACCTTGCTATCCCTGTGTGTTTTAGCATGTTATATCTCACTTGATCAGATATGTGTATACGATATTTAAATGTATCGGTTTAGTAAATTTATATGCAGTACGCCATTTGTAGTTCAGAATAGAATTGTTGAACTTCCCAACGTTTCAATCAATATACTTCGATCATCTTCAGGAATATAGATTATTTATTGTAATGTTGAGAAAAAGTTTTACACTTTTTTTTCAGAACTATACATGTGGTGGTGTACCACATATAAACTCGATATATTTATATAATATTGAATGCCTTTGAGGGGGATATTACAAAATATTGTACAAGCTATGGCAAAATATTGAATGAGTTGAAGATCCATTCAATATTTTGCCACAGCGAGTACAATATTTTTCAGTATCCCCGAAAATAGGTGTTCAATATTATAATTATTATTCATTTATTCATTTATTTGTCTGGCCTGGGCTAGGCCCTAGATTTCTGCCATCTTCAGGCCCGTAGCCAGGGGGGTTCCTGGGGGTTCGTACGAACCTCCCTTTTTCAGCGAACCCCCCCTTTGAAAAACGAACCCCCACCCTACCAATATCGAAATACCAAACCCTTTTTCCTATTTTCGCATCTGTAGTCAGTATTACTACACTCGTACTAATCTAAAATCATCATCAATATCAGTTATATTATAACTAATTGTACTAATGTACAATATTAGAGTACAAATCGGCTCCGTCCCCCGGCCCCCACAGGGGCATTTCCCCTTGAGCCCACTGGGGCCCTTAGGCGAACCCCCCTTTAGAGATACCTGGTTACGGGCCTGATCTTTGGGCTAGGCTAGTCTAGGCCTAATTCCATGTCCTCTTGCAGAAATTTGCAAACAAGTTCAACATCAATTCTTGTAGCTTGAAGTATGTGTCATGGCTATTACACTTACTTAGTAATTTTCCATAACAAAAGTGGTAATAGCCTTGTAGTAGTTGTACATTTGCCATTTGCAGGTGTACAATGTCATTCTTCAGTGGTGTACATTCAGTTTATCTAATAAACAATTGTCGGGGGTGCAAAATTTTCCTGCTGGTAGGTGTGTTCATGATTTCAAGTTTAAAAAGCGAAAAAAAAAACGTTATTTGCATGTTTTTCAACTATTTTTGTGCTGTAGTTGTTGCATCTTGCCTGAATTTTGTGGAAAATTTTATAGGTGTCCCATAAAAAGGCGCACATACACTTGTAACGATATTAGAGGGGCGCTTGCGGGATGCACCCCTTCTAAATCCGCCCCTGGTATACATAGCATATCAAGTGAGATTTAACATATTTTATACCATTCATTCCGCTCATACCATTTTTTCTGTGATTTGCTGAATTTTGTGCGTTGTTTTCTTGGAGTGGGCTTTTCATCGTTTTAACTACCCTACCTTGTTTTCATTTGTGCTTATTTACTGTTTCCAAAGGACCTAAAAACAGGTATTTCAAGCTTTTTTTATTTTAAATTACTTCACAAGAAATTGAGTTAAATTGATTATTAAAAAAAACATTTTCTTTTTGATAATATAGAACAAATTCAAATAGAGACAAAAACAAAATTAAACACAAACTTAACGTTGCTTTTTTTCTTAAAGCTTAGTTAAGACTATAAAATTTTCTTTGACAAAACAAAATTTAGGACAATATATGGTCTTCGTAACAACACACAATGACCATACATGGACATATCCTTGCCATATATGGTTATCAAAGTTTTTTTTTGTCAAAAGAAAATGTAGTAGTTTGAACTAAGCTTTATATTAATGGTTCAAATTACCAGATAAATAAAAAAAAAATGAAATTTGTCGTATTTTCCTGTAGAAGTTACTGATTCCTTTTAAACTTGTTTCATATATTTGTTCCTCAAAGAGTTAAACATAAAAACTAGAGTGTTACTCGTTGATATGAGTTTAATTAACTCTATGTTCTTATATTTAACTAAAAATATTTGTCATCTCCATTTGTTAACCTTTAAATCCTTTGAAATTAATTTCATAATTAAATCTCATTGTTTGATGTGTATTTCGATCAGTAAATTATACGATTTGAGTTTGGGAGAATACTAGATTTATTTTTTTTTAAACACAGCTCTGATGAGAAATGTACCGAATGCTCAATACAGTTGAGAATAGTTGTGAAATAAAAACCCAAGAAAAACTTGTGATTGTTTATCGCAAGTTTGCTTAACTGTAATGAATATTCGATACATCTTGCATCACAGTTGGGCAAAACAAATTACATCAAGTTTGAATAGTCTTGTACAAAAACTATGTCTGGTCATGATGGCATCACCTTTTTAACATACATGGACATGTCATTACCATATATGGGTATATTGAGATTAGATCTCAGTCTAAACTATCAAATTTTCTTTGTCAAACTTTGATATACCCATATATGGTAAGCATATTCCCATGTATGCTAATGATGTGATTTCATAATAACCATATATAGGCATATCATTATTTTTGTATAGATTAAGCTTAAAACATTTTATTTCTTTTGTTATATTTTGCTCTTGATTTCTAATACACATTTATTAACGTCACGAAAACAGGACAATCAGTGAAGTTTGAAGCAGTGGTGGCAGGAAACCCTAAACCAAAAGTGTCATGGTTTAAAGGAAGTAACAAGATTGAACATGGTTGGAAGGACCGCTACTTTGTAAGTTTTAACCTGTAGTGAATCTTTTGTCACTAGAATACATGACCAAAACAGGGATAGTTAAAAAAAGATTTTAATGTTGTTTATATTTTGTAATCTATCGTTAAATTATTTAAATTATTGAATTTGTTTAAAAAAAATTATGTCGAGGAAAAGATGATTTAAAGTTGAAACGTGTTTGTCATGGATCCATATTTCAAATATATAGTGTACATATATTTTTGGGTGGCTTCCAAGTGAGCGGCTATTGTTTAGCCATAATGAAAGTCTCCTGGATCCTAAATATTATTATTTCTTAAAGACTGTGTATGCATAGATTAGAAAAAAGATCTATTGTATTCTATTTATTTGGATTGAATAAAATGTTGACTTATGACTTGTCCGAGCCTGAAGGCTTATAGGGCTTGAGGTTATTTCCAGTTTTAGTAGCGTGAAGCAGATGAGAATATTGTGGGATGGGATGCTAGTCCATTGCAGGTTACTTTCCAGCAAATTGCCGATACCCATCATACAGCTGGGTAGTCTGAAGCAATGTGAGTTAAGTGCATTGCTAAGGTGCACAAGTAACTGGTGAGTCTCGAACCACCGACCTCTCCATTGGGATTCTGAACTGAAACCACTGCACCAGCTGCTTTCACAAATACCAGTAGTGTGTTTTTTTAATCCCATGACACAACATGGGATTGTGAATAGAGCAATTAAGTTCAGAGGGGCTCTGGGATAAAAATGTCTACGAATAAATCTATAGAACAGTTAGTAGTGACCTAACAGATGAAATTTCACAATATTTCAACAGAATATCTACAGTATATAATGTAAAATTTTCTTTTACCATGTTCACACTCGAGAATTAACAGTTATAGTTATTACGAGGAATTTATCTTCTACACCCTTTTCATCTAGCTTAAATATCACGAACAAAGAGATGTTCATGTGATGGAAATCAGAAAAGCGAACAAGGTAGATGCCGCGGGTCACTTCATCTGTAAAGTGGAAAATGAAAATGGTAAAGATGAGCGCATGTTCACATTGGTAGTAACAGGTAAGTCCAATCTTTCTGCACTAGGTAATTTTCTCAGCTGTGAAAGTTTTACGCTGTGTCCAGACTATAAAATTTCTTTGGCAAAAGACTTTTATAAATCCATATAGTAGAACCTCAATTTTACATACTACAAGGGACCAGATGGAGTATGTAAATTCGGGGTTTGTAAAATTGAGATATGGTGGTTTTAAAAGTTTGTTTGTTACCTACCGTATATTTCGGTGTATAAGTCGCACCTTTGTATAAGACGCACCCCAATGTAGACGGAAAATTTCGTGATTTTT
>JAOTQE010081158.1:0-15702 GCA_025631205.1 Nesometra sesokonis
TAACTACCTTAGAAATATAATATTTTGCATAATTTGCGCCTTTTACTGGTAGAGCTTGGTAGGGCTTGGTTGGGCTTTGTAGGGCTTGGTAATTAGTAGGACCCGAAATTAAAGCACTAAACTATTTTAAAAATCACTTTCCATATCGGCATTATCTTATGAGCAAGCGACCTACACTTTGTACACACTTCCAATCGGCAGAAACTTCTATTGAGATTTCACTGGTTCAAGCGGATAAGTATTCTTGAAATAATGTCAAATTCATTGGTAGAGCGGCATTCTTTGTTTTGTCTGCTAAGAAAAAAATCCAACTCTCTCGTTTTGGCCATGCAATTTTTTTTCTATCCCCGTATTTTACATTTTCTCCCATTTTAGAGAGAACTTCTAATATTTCTTAATACATGGCTGATTAAAAAAAACAAAAAAAAACTTCAATATTTGCATTATTAATTACATGGCTGTTTAAAAAAACAAAAAAAAACTTCACTATTTGCATTATTAATTACATTATGTTCCGATTGCCTCTGAATATTGTAAGTGAGTGCAATGAATGTTTATAGTTACAAGACACCTGGTTATTTTAGACTAGCATAGGCCTGATGTCTCACATTTTCGGTGGGGTTGGCGGGTAGCAAGTTTTTATATACAGGATAGTTAGGCTCATTGCAAGATATTAACCAATCAGAATGTGTATATATCATAGGTCACTTATGTCATGTGTTTACAAGAAGTTTTTTTCGCACCGTAAGCGGCACCGCAACACTACAGGGCACTTTTTTACTGAATGAAATTGGGAGTCATTGTGAATGTGATAGTAGTCGACTGTGTAATATATTTGCCTAGAATATAATAAAGAACTACTGGTTTTGCAAACTGTTTGATGTTTTTATATTTGTTTGATCAGTGCCCAATTACAATATAACAACATTTTTTTCCAAGGGTGGTTATGACGTATTCCTCAACTACCCCATCTCCTCTTTTTCGGATATCTCTGGATCCTCCCTTGAATTACATCTACAAGTGTGAGAGTACTGTAGGAAGAAGCCATGGAGTAGACAGATAAATCTGTCATACTCAATTTTTAGGTAAGGGGTTCCAAAAATATACTATACATTCTCAATCAAATCACATTATTCTACTGGTATGTGTTAAACTTTTATAAGGTAGTATAGCAGAAATAAGCGTGAATATGGTTTGATCAATCAAACGGTACTGGGTTTGGTCAACTGAATTTCATACTTTTATCTACAGTACGGTAGGAATAACTGGTAATAAAAGTCATAAGGTCAATAACGTAATTTCATATTTTTTCAAAAAAAATATGTCATTTATGAATAGAAAAACGTATAACATCAAAATCAACTCTTTATGTGGTTGCCTAGATATAAGAATCATACACAGGCTGTAAATAACAATATATTCTATTACTACTGCAACAAAATTTGACAGACAGACAGACATACAAAACCATTGTATTACTCTCTTCCAGTACCAGTGCATGTCAATACAATAACAGAACAAGCAAATTATACAAACATGTTATTAATTAAATAAAAAATATTAAACAAATGTAATCAATTATCTGTAATAATTGATAATTGAACATAGTAATCATATATACCGGTACAGTATGTAACAAGTAAATTAAGAGTCGAAAATTAAATTAGACAGATACCAAGGCACGGCTCAGTCATCTTATTGTCGTTTTGCATTCTACCAGTCTTTAAAAAAAAAAGACCTATACCAAAACTTCAGTTATTAACAAATGTAATCAATTATTTGTAATAATTGAACATACTAGTCATAGATATGTAAAATGTAAATTTAATAGTCAAAAAATTAGATAGAAAAATACCAAGGCACGGCTCAGTCATCTTACTGTCGTTTTGCATTCTACCAGTCTTTTAAACAATTAGACCTTTACCAAACTTCAGTTATTGTGGCAAACATACATACTTATCGTGCAAATTATTATTTAGCATAATTATAGACGTTCACCGTAATAATGTATTTTAAAAATTATTTTTTTATTTATTATTTTTAGTGTTTATTTTGTTTACAGTATTTATCTTGTCATTAAAAGAAATGTTAATTTTGGCAAAATTCTTACTATGCTTGACTTTAAATCTATTAAATTACTATCGGTATTATTATTGGTGTTTATCAATGATGATAAATTATAAATGACTTCTAATACTACATGGCTCGAAGGAAAGGTCTATGCAGCGAAATGTGTGTATAGTAGGCACATCGTACACGCGAGAAAAACTTTTTGTAGGGTAAACACATGACGTAGGAGTGACCCATGACGTAATGTATACGCGTTCTGATCGGTTAATTGGTTGGCTACCTTCACTTCATTAAAATGTAAACTAGTTTTTGGGTTTTTACTCTGAAAACAGAGGTATAGACACCAGAATCACTTCTCTATACAAGCATTGATAGCTGAGATATGGTCAAAAGTAGGTAATTTGGTGGCCATTTTGAAAGTTCAAGATGGCTTCCCTCATTGTATGAAAGTCTAAACTAGTTGTAATTTTGCATTCTTTCACCCTGAAAACATGGGTATGAGATACAAACAAGCAAGCAAAATACTTGTTTGTAAATTTGAAATAATGTCCGGGAAAAAAACTGTCCCATCTGGAACAAAATTCCCGGACAGGACAAAATAATTACAAAAATATGATATAGGCCTATTTTAGGCAAAAAACAAAATTTGTAAAACATTTGATCGTGAACGTTTGAGATCTCTAATAGGAGAAAATTAAATATTAATAAATTGATTCATTAGTTTTTAAATTAATGGAAAAAAACTCCACACCACAAATGTCTCGGACTGGAAAATTATGAAATGTTACATCAATTTATTAAATTAATAAAAGAAAAATAGTCAATCCAATGCATGATTATGAACATGGTTACTAAGTAAACTATATCTCAACAATAATTTGTAAGTGGATGTATAATAAAAGAAATATTTAGAAAATTTAAATGTCCTGTCCGCAACATAACATTTGTTTTTTTTTTCAAAATTGATATCAAATATCTTAAAATTTAGCCATCAAAATGAAAAACAATATTTGCCCATTAAACTTTGATGTATCTACTTTATGAAATGACCTAATTTACACTTGACAGACCAAAGAATGCACATGGCATACTTGCCTATTATCGCCTGTTTCAGCCTATGCAACACACAGTTTATCGTATACAGCATTACACATTGTTATGCAAATTAGTTGTTTAAATTGCTACTAGTATTGAAACCAAAGTGCCATCAACTTCCGGTATTTAGGATTTATTTCGCAATATGTTACTTTTAAGAATATCAAAATACAAGCCTAAGAGACAAGGTAAGAGAGGTGGACGGAAGCAACATCTGAAATGCCTATCCAAACCAATCAATGAACAGTTTGCTAACAATATTACATTATTTTTGCTGAATTGTCAGTCAGTTAATGATAAACCATCTACTGGAATTATCACTGATATGCTTGCCAACGTAATATTGTTGCTCTTCAAGAAACCTGGCTAGCTGATGATGAATCGGATGAATTGCATTTAAATACCTTACCTTGCTGGCTATAACATTTTAATGTACCTCATGAAAGAGGATATCCTCATGGTGGAGTAGCAATAATTGCACAAAGATTACTTGAAAGTTTTTTTTCAAATTCCAACCATACAGATCATCTTATTAAAAGTTTTGAATACGGTGAATTGCATCTTGATCAAGTACCTAATGGTGGTCAGCATATCCTCCTTACAACCGGAATTTTCTTTGCTGAGTTTTCACAATGACTGTATACTCTCCAAGGGGATTTGATATTGGTCGGCAACATGAATTTTCACCTAGATGTTCCTGATGACCACAATACCACCAAATTCATTGATCTCATCACTTATTTTGGTCTTTATCAACTTGTAATAGAACGCATTCATAGTTTTGGCCACACACTTTACGTAATAATGTGTCGCGAAGGCGAAAACCTAGTTCTCGATTTAGTGTGCAACCATAACCTTACTGGATGTGACGTGTCAATCGTAAAGCCCACGTCACTGAAAACTCCAATCACTGTAAGAAACTTGAAAGAAATAGGTTTTTTAACATTTTTTTGCAGATATAATGTGTTCAGTATTATTGACTAGTCTGGCAAATACTGTCACAGATGCATCAGATCAGTATTACCCATGGTGAGCTTCTTGTTCAATATGTACCAGCACGAGTTAAGACAGTAATTCCTTGGAAAACAGCAACCTTGGTTTACACATCGTTACATCAATCAAGCTTGAATGTCGAAAAAGCTGAACGTCAATGGGTGGCAAGCAATGAACTGTCAGTTTTGTTAACATTTCAAGAAAATCAGAAATAAATTTAATTTGGAGCATTTCCAGAAGTGTGATTTCTACAATCGCAAAATTAGAGGCTATGCTGACAATTTTAAATCCTTATTTTTCACCCTTAAATACATTCTGCAAAGAAAGAAACATACAGACATGCCATCTGATTATGAATATGTTGAGAATTTGACCAACCGTTCTGCTAGTTATTTTAATTTATTGATGACATCAGAGAAGCTCTTCCAACAGATATGATGTACCATCATCAGTCATTAAACCTTTGTTGAAAAAGAGCATCTTAAAAATCTATCGTCCGGTGAGCAATTTGTCATTTCTATCAAAGATCATTGAATGAGTTGTAGCCAACCAGTCATCGTTATTACTATTAACATTACTATTATTACTATTATTATTATTACTATTACTATCATTATTATTATTATATGTCTGAGCATGATCTATAAGAACCATTACAGTCTGCCTATAAGGCTTTCCACAGCACTGAAACTGCATTACGTAAAGTCCACAATGACATCATTTTGGCAATGGGAAAATCATGGCATTACTCTGCTGACTCTTCATGGGTGCAATCAACACCATCGACCACCAGGTGTTGACTTTCTTTGAATCACCGGTCTGTATTGTCATGGTTTAAATCATATCTGATCGAGTACAGTATGTATCAAGAACACATTTTCCACCTGTTATCTCAAGTATGGAGTGCCACAGGGAATTCAAAGGTGGAAGTCGTTAACTTTCTGAAATTGAACTCTGACAAAAAAGAAGTCATGGTGCTTGGCTTCCGAGCACAACTGGCAAATATTTAACCACAATATTTTTCTTCACTTGTCTCCTTCCAGAACTATCGCAAAAGTCTTTGACATTCATCTACTTGTTTACCTCAATTGTTTCAACCGAGGACACGTAGCCTAGACTTACCTTTGGTGATCGCTAATTTTCATGTCAGGCTCCATTCTTGTAGAATGCTCTTCCGCAAACAAAAACTTTTTACCCAAGCACATAATGTTGTAGCCTTACAGAAAATTTATCTTGGTTAGGCGCTATATCAAATTGTTTATTTTTATTGTTAATATTATTACATATCGTCGAAAGTATATAATTTGGTGGGCATTTTGAAAGGCGCCCTCTGTAGAATAAGTTACGCATTTTCAGATTCATCACCCAAGTTTTTCTGAAAGCCCTTGACATGTACAACAATAAAATTGTTGTTGACGGAGTAAAACAGAGATGGCCACAAACTCCCTCTAGTGCCTATAATAGTGGTTATTAGAAGTAAAATTTACCTACGTACGTTTAATCTAAAGTGGAATAGAAATAAAAGGCCCTGTCACACCTTTACGATTACGTTGGAAGTTATGTACACGTTTTGAATAAGTTAAGAGTACGCCGGTGTACGTCTCAGTACACGGCAGTACGCGAAGTCCTTGAAAAATTTTCAACATGTTGAAAATGTGTCGACGCATGCTTGCGTATGACTCACATATGGCGGTTCAACTGTGTCATAAATACACGGCGATATTTTTGACACAGAAAAAGCACGTGGGTACTACGCGTACCCGTCAAACTCTTACTACGCGTACTACGTGTAGTACACGTAGACTTGATTTTGGTACCAAAATCTTCGGAATGCTATGTTTATATTAGCTGTAATGAAAAAGTTTTCCGATGGGTTGTCAGGAAAACAGTTATTGCCAGAACAAGTTTTTTTTTGGGTAAAAACATGATCTTTGTCATCATGGTCATTAAATATGTTAATTTGTGACAGGTAAAAGTTTGGATAACAGTAAATAAGTTATGAAACACATATCAACATGAAAATATGACATTTTATGTTAAAAAATATACTTTTATTATTATTATTTTTCCCAATTTCACTAATAAATTAATAATAATATATGAAGTCCAAAAATTCAAGTTCTACTTATGTTAGAGACTTGATTTTGGTATCAAAATATTTGGAATTCCAATGTTTATATTAGCTGTAATGAAAAACCTTTCCGATAGGTTGCCAGGAAAACAGGTATTGCCAGAAAACAAGTTTTTTTTTGGTAAAATCATGATTTTTATGATGTTTGTGTCATCAGGGTCATTAAATATTTTAATTTGTGGCAGGTAACAGTTTGGATAACAGTAAATAAGTTATGAAACAGATATCAACATGAAAATATGACATTTTATGTTAAAAATGTATTTTAATTATTATTATCTTTCCCAATTTTTCTAATAAATTAATAATAATGTTTGAAGTCCAAAAATTTAAGTTTTACATGCTAGAGACTTGATTTTGGTACCAAAATATTCAGAATATTAATGCTTATATTAGCTGTAATGAAAAGGTTTTCCGATAGGTTGCCAGGGAAATTTTTATTGCCAGAAAACATGATTTTTTCGGGTAAAAACATGATTTTTTGATATTTTATAGTTATCAGGGTTATTAAATAAGTTAGTTTGTGGCAGGTAACAGTTTGGATAAGAGTAAACCGGTTATGTCACACATATCGACATAAAATATAACATTTTATTTAAAACTATGTTGCCACGAAATACAATAATTGCCAGAAAACAAGTTTCTTTAGTTAAAAGTATGATTTTGTTTAATGATTTTTGTGTCACCAATGTCATTGTATATGTCAATTTCTGACAGGTAACAACATCAGAGCCAGTAATCAAGGCATTATAGTACACATTTTATCATTAAATTTAAGAAATTATGTAACTAAATGTAACAAGTTTTTTAATAAGAAACAAGTTTTTTAATAAGAAACAAGTTTTTTAATAAAAAAAAAAAATATTTAAATAAAATATAAGTGATTTTAAGGTCATTGAATGTTTTTGAAATACCTATAATAGCTTCAATGATAGTGAATAACACACATTCCAATGATAAGGCAACTTGAACTTAACTGACAGCCAAGCTGAAACAGTTATGGAGATTGTCGGATGCAACTTTATATTTAATGCAAAAAGAAAAAAAACATGGCAATAACCTGACAAATATTGGAAAAACAATTGTTTTCATGCAGGAATATTTTAGAATGCAAATTTCAAAATAAATTGTATTTCTAGATGAGACAGGATAAGAAAAGAAGCAATAAAGCTTAAATTTGTGGACACAGTTGTAATATTTTTTTCTGGATATTTTAAAAATTAATTGTAAAAAATGTTTATAATAATAATAAAATTATTAATATATTTATAAACATGTACCAGTTCCCTGTCATCAAATAGAAGTATCCTTACAATTGTGGACTTCGACTTTTTGATTGCATATAGGACCATTTGTATTCATTGTATTCACTTTGTTGCAATTAAAAACACAAGTTATTTTAAATGCATATTTATATAATATATTATATTTATATGTTCAAATGTATTAAATGACTCATTTACGGACACTAAAATTTTAGCCTTCCACACATTAACATATTTGTGATATTGTTATTTATTTCAAAACTGTAAAAAAATTATGATTTTAGAAATACCTTTATTCATACATGTTGTATTTGTATGTTGGTTTGTATGTTTTGATTCATTTGATGTCACTACAACCATTGCTTGCCCTAAATTAACAGTCCTACCACTGAAATAAGAAGAAATCCTAAACATCACCAACACAATCACCCCAATCCCCTTCCCAGAGAATGTTTTCAGGTGACCATTAACCAATCAAGAGACTTTTCCAGTACAACAGCTAAAGAAAAAAACGTTAACCTTAGAACCGTGATAAGCTCCACCCCTTTCGTAAACAAATCGAAATGCGCATGCACTGGACTTACGTAAGACGTAACTAACGTTCTGCCGAGCATGTTAAATCTAGAAAAAACCGTAGTTGTTAACGCAACTCCTCCCACTTATGAACAAATTATGACATCATCTGTTAAAGTTAAAGTTAACGTATTTCGGCGAAAAGTACCTAATGTCACTAATCTTGCCACAAATTAACATTTTTACTGACCTTTGTGACCAGAAAATAATAAAAATCATGTTTCGGACGACCATATAACTTACTGAGCGTGCTTATACTGTGTCACCGAGGGGAATTAGTTTTAACCAAATGCCAGAACTCATCAAGACTCAGTGGGGAGGAGATAGTCCAAGTTATTTCAATGGAGGATCCGATAAGGCTGCGACGAGAATACTGTACATACCTGTCTGTAGTCCGTTTTTTTAATGTCCCAAATAATGCTAATGTCATGAAGAAAATCGCACATAGTCTGCTCTTCCATTGCATCTGCTGGGGGTCCATCTACAACCACGACTGCTGTAACTTCCTCATCAGATGATGGTGTGGGTGATGGCCCTCGACCAGAAAACATTTTGGTGGATTTTTTTTGCACCTTTTCTAACCATCTCGCTGTTACTCAGAGCAGTGCGTGGCTGTCGTAGATATACGTTGCGCGCTTTGCATAAGTTATATTGTCGTTAGGCGTAAGTTGTGAATGCTGAGAATACGCAAAGCGTTCGTTGATATACGTTATCTATAAGTCACACTGAAACGTTCTATTCAGTTGTATATAAGTTACTAATACGTGATGCATACGTTCAATCTACGCTCAAAATTAACAAAGTCATCGAAAGTTCAGCGAATACCAGCATTTTATAGGAATTTTCATACGCCAGGCAACGCTTTCTAAATCGTCAAGGTGTGACAGGGCTTTATATTAATGAAAAAAAGCAATCTGGCATGAAATATAAATTTGACTCGGAAATTATCTAACTTAGGCAAAGTTGGCTTTAGACAAGATTGACTGTACTATTATTGCATTTATAGACATTTATACTGTTAAATTGTTACACTATAAATGCTACATAACCAAAGTACTACAGTTTTGCTTAATTTGAATGCTGCATACATTTCATAGTCTTCAATACAGAAATACAGTAGATCTTGCATATTAAATCTGATCAAATCTCATCACAAAATTTCAAATAAATTTTCTTGTGTGATATTGAATGTATATAAACAAACTTATATCCATACTTGGAAGAATTTCGTTTCAACTTTACTTTTAAAAATTTTGGACTTTTTCATACAGCCCTCTTCCAATATACAAGAGAATGTACCGGTAACTCTACTCTAGTACTGAACTATGGCTCTGATTGTGGTGTGATGATGGAAGTGAAATTTGTGGCATATACATGATGTACGATCAGAAACAATTTTGAATTTATCGCATTTGTTGCTTTGGCACATTGATACAAAAATCAAGTGATCCTAATAACAGGCCTAATAATGGTATTGTGTATCTAACACTAAATAAATTGTAATAATTCAGCATTTTTAAACAAAACACCTAATACTGTACTACAATTAAATATTATAAAGAGGTTAAATACAATGAAATACTTTTTTTAAGAAACAGGCAACTGTACATTAGAACTACTAAAATGTATTGATTAATACTAATAAATCAATCATCAAATATCAACATTGATTGATTGCAGGTATTTATTATTTTTTAAATAAAATTATTGCTGCAAGTATGGGCTGGTTAACTTATTTCTTTATTAGCTGAGGATGGCCTACTTTCATGGAAATCCGTTTTTTATAAAATTACTAAAAATTATATTTCTATAGTTATTTGTTTTTGTGCCAACAGAGCAGTATTATCCACACAGGAATTAAAGTAAGTAGATAAAAGAACAATGCAGACCATCTTTGAGTATGAATTTAATTATTTCCCTCCAACATTTGTGAATCTTGGAGGGATAAATATATCCATATTTGATTTTACATGCTACCCTAAAAAAATATTGAGTATGTTTTAACATTAGTTAACCTAGTTATATTTAAGTGCTAAATAATATACTAAATAAGCATTATGATTTGTTTCTTACTCTTCTAACTTTTCAGATATACATAAAAAAAGTTATTGCACAAACTTTGGTATTTGTTAAACTGCAACAAACTATCTATACAAAAAGTACGGTTATCCAACAATAACAATAAATACACCTTAACATAACATATGATCCAACTTGCATACATTCAAGGACTTTCATCTATTACTGTTGCTGTAAAAATGGGTAACATGATTGTGTGGGAATAAATCTCTTTGTTCGTGGCGTAACTGAGCAGATGAAGGGCCTAGTATGTAGTATAACAAGCGCTCATCAAGTTAAAACTTCTATTTAAAAATTCAGTACTTGTGCATATTTTTGCTTAAAGTGTAGACTGGACATAATAATAACTAGAGATACTATTTTCAATAGAACATGAACCCAGTCAGTTTTCAGGATGCCCTAAAGGTCCCTATATAACCTTCCAAAATTGTGAACACTCTATGGATGGGAGGTGACACAGGTTCTAATTACCAAGTTTTAATGCAAATAAAATTAACGATTAAAATTTGACCCCTATGTGACCTCTAACCTCAGTCTAGGGTGCAGGAGGCGTCACTGGTTCGTAATCAACAAATTTGATTGAGTTCAGTCGAGTCGTTTGTCATTAGAGATTTTTGCAATTTTCACCTATGAATTTTGACATATGGGGGGGGGGGAGAGTATTTTTTTTCATGTTTAGAAGGCCATTAGGATCATTCCTGGTAAATTTGAGCTTAATTGAGATATCTTGAAAATTTGACCCAAATGACCTGTATATGACTCCTGGGGGTAGTTATACTGACCAGGTTTGGTTGAAATCGACACAATCGTTTGTTACTAGTTGCATTTTGAAATATTGCTAGAAGAATGTTAAAAATTACCCCTTATTGACCTTTGACTTCAAACCCCTGAACACCCTATAGACCCTGCCTTATGTCAATGGTTCCTAATCAACAAATTTGATTGAATTCAGTCCAATCGTTTGTCATTAGATTTTTGCAATTTTGACTTACGACCTTTGACATATTGGGGAGGGCAAAGAGTATTTTTTGTAATGTTTAAAAGGCCCTAAGTATCATTCCTGGTAAATTTGAGCTTAATTGAGATATTTTGAAAATTTTACCCAATTGACTCCTGGAGGTAGGGGTATGAATGGGAGGTGCCACAAATTATACTGACCAGGTTTAGCTGAAATCGACACAACCATTTGGTACTAGTAGCATTTTGAAATACTGTCAGAAAAGAATGTTAAAAATTACCCCTGAACACCCTATAGACCCTGCCTTATGCCAATGCTTATGTGCAAATGATGGGACTGTGGTATGTAATTTGTTAAAGCAGTCTTTTTTAGAAAATTTTGTTTTTTTTACTCTATTGACCCCTATGTGACCTTTGACCTCAAGTTGTGAACACCACATAAATGGTAGGTGGTACCAGTCCTGCTGACCAAGTTTCAATAAAATCGGTCCTGTGCTTTGCCACTAGTAGCATTTTGAAATGTTGCCACAAAGAAAGAAAGAAAGAAAGAAGAAACTGCACTGAAACAGAACTCAGTCAGCATGCTGCTGACTGGGTAATGATAATAAAAAGAAACTTGAATAATCCTGTCCCAGACCACTCTAAATAATTCTTGAAAGGGACCCTTGGTTATTCAGTTGTAAGCCTAAAACACATTATCATTCAGTGGGGATCATCTGCGTTTACTATTTAGCTAACCCTACTCTGTGGTCTCTCATGCGAAGAATCCTTAAAAACCATCTAAATATCGTCTAGTGAACCACAATTAAAAAAAAAAATTGGCTCAGAGGATTGATGCGCATATTCAGCCAGATATACATGTGTTTTAAATGGTAAAGGCAACAGTTGAGTGTCCACCAAACTCTGCTAAATAATAACTGGGGCAAAGATTGGGCAGAGTTCTTGTAAAAAATTACATATGGGGACTGTATTCCACTTAAATAGTGAGATGACTACTCTGAATTATTACCCATGTGTTATGTCTCTATAATTGTGCCACAGTGTATATTGCAGTATGTTAATGACGCCTCAGGTTTTTGCTTGAAATTTCCCACTTCTGTGTGTCTACGCTGGTTTTACATGGTCTTAAAAACAAATCATGTTTCGATGGTGCATGATCTAGGCATAGATTCTTGTCTTTCAATTTCAGTTGTTGTGTATCCTAAAAAGAAGAAAATATTTCAGTCATCACTCTATACCTTGCATAAAGCTTGTAAATAATATTTATTACAGTAAATTTACAAATACAAATTCATGTTTAAGCCAACTCTCAGTGGTAGGCAAACTCACATCCTTTTTTTCATAAAAAATGATCTACAAAACACTGTAGTTTTTAGTTTATAGTAATTCCATACTGAAATAAGGTTGGCTTTTATTGGCTTTATACTGTATGTACAGTCTTTCATTTGTCATTATTATAATGTTATGATGAATGTTAAATCATTAACGAATTTCACCTGGTCTTGTAAATAACTACAGATAGATGATCAGTTCATTATAATTTGAGAGGTGGGTGTATAATACCCCAGTTATATTTCTCATCTGAATGTGTTGGATGGGAGTTGAATTCACTATTAACACTGTTTAAAGACAATCATAGCATTATTTTCTTTTGGTGGATGCTTCAGTAAAACATACCTGACTGTTTTGAGGTCATTATTAGCCAATCAGATACCAGAAGTTGCTGTTAGGTCAACACATTGACAAATCATGTGTAGGTTAATTTTTCTAATTTAATGAAACATTTTTTTACACTATAAATTGTTGATTAATATTGTAGTACAGATAGTACTATTATATGAACATTTTTATAATTGTAATAATTATCATTTTAGCAAAAAAACGATGTCTGTTAGCCTTAAGATTTGTCTTGTGGCACTAATTTATTAATTACAGTACTATCTTGAAAACATCTACCATAAACAAACAAAAACATCCTCCTTTATCTTTACCTTACTAAACAATTAGTATTGATAAATGCATAGCCATTATAGCAAACATTTCCATGGTTACGTTAATTGTAACAAAATTAACATTGACACTATGAAGATTTCTGTGTTCCATTTATAATGATTAAAATATATAAAAATGATACCTTTCAGAAAGGTATCATTTTTATATATTTTAATCATTATAAATGGAACACAGAAGTCTTTATAGTGTCATCTATGGACAATATGGACGTGAAGTCCTGAAGTCCTTATGAAAACTGGAGAAAACAACAATCAAAATCGCTAGGCAAATCAACCACCGCATATTCAACATTCGATGCATACGCACCGGCCTCTTCCCATGTAGCCTCTGTGTGTCATCGTCGGAGAAAGGAGTGAAGGTCCGAGCAGTGCTTAAAAACACAAAACGATCGCTGTAATACATTCTGCATTAAAAAATTGGAGGATGAATTTATTGTTTTGCGCAATGCGTTATTCAATACCATTACGGATAACAATATTTGAGATGCCATAAACCGTCACATTACGAATATACGCAATTGTGAGTTTGACGCCATCAAAGCTAAACATCGTGACAAGTTTGACAGGATTCGGAATGCATCTGTTATCGAGAGAGAATCTGTTAATCGATCTCCGATTATGGATTGCTGGGATGTTAATTTATCGAATCGCCATCCGTAGTCTGAGGAACAACATGTTTTGGAACGTGGCCTCAACTTCATTGTAGTTCCCAAGAAACTTCCGGTTAAGGAATTTACTGTGAACAATGAACACTTGTGTCATTCGGTGGAGTATAATGGCAAGAAGGAGATCTCTGATAACATCCGTAGTGAGGTGACAAAAGTTTTGAAGAACCACAAAAGACCGGTTCCGAACATTAAGAAACCTGAATACAAGGCTTTTGCATCCATGAAAGCTGACATTTCCATCGTGATTACTCCTGCGGATAAGGGTAGAGCAGCAGTCATTCTGGATAAAGACTCTTACCGTGACAAAGTTAACACCTTATTGTCGGACACCAGTATTTATGTGAAGTTAAAAGCTAATCCTACATCTAAGTTCCACAACAAATTTGTGACTATTCTTAGAAATTGGCAATGTACCAATCCTATACCCAAGGTATTTTATGACATTTATCCAACTTCGTGTGAGGTACCCAAGCTGTACGGCCTACCCAAGATGCATAACCCGGGCGTGCCTCTCAGACATATAGTGTCTAGTATAGGCACTATATATTACTCACAACGCAGCACGAGTTTGTCCAAAATACTTAGTCCGCTTGTTGGCTCCACTCCCTTCCACATTAAGAACAGTGAGGACTTTATCGACAAAATGAAGGATTTGGAAGGTTCTTTATGACAACATTTATCCAACTTCGTGTGAGGTACCGCCTACCCAAGACCTGTAAGCTGGGAGCACCGCTCAGACCTATAGTGTCTAGCATTGGTAGCATTACTCACAACGCAGCACGAGTCTTGTCCAAAATACTTAGTCCGCTTGTTGGTTCTACTCCCTTCCACATTAAGAACAGTGAGGACTTCATCGACAAAATAAAGGATCTAGTAGTACCGCCCAGGCGTAAAATGTTATCATATGATGTCGCGCCACTTTTCACCAATGTTCCGACGGATTCTGTTTTGAAAGTCATCAGATCGCGCATAGACAACGACATCAGTTTGGCCGATCGGACAGCTCTATTGCGGGACCAAATATAAGAACTCTTAGAATTTTGTCTTATCTCTACATATTTTGTCTATGAAGGGGAGTACTATCGTCAAGTTAGAGGGGCCCCGATGGGTTCCCATGTATCTCCGATTGTGGCTAATATTTTTATGGAGGATTTTGAATCTCGAGCTATTGAGTCTGCTCCCACTCCACTATCATTCTGGGGTAGTTATGTGGACGATACGTTCGTAGTCATCAGCGAACTCTGCATCAACGAATTTTCTACATACTGTACATTAACAGTTTGAATCCGAACATTCAGTTCACTCGAGAACTGGAGTCCAATGGCACCTTAGCATTTCTAGATGTCCTCGTGCATCTTCTTGATGATGGTTCTTTGTCCACTTCCATCTATCGCAAGCCTACACATACAGACCAATACCTCAACTTTGAGTCTAACCATCATATCTCCCACAAATGTTCTCTGGTATGGACTTCACTCAATCGAGCGGACAAACTTGTCTCCGATGAAGAGCAACGTAAGTCTGAGATCAGCCATGTGAAAAAGGTGTTGCGCACGAACGGTTACCGACAATGGATGTTCGAAGCTAAAACATATAGGTTGTTCATCACATGCACTACAATGGTTTCAATCATACCCATCAAACAGACTTCAAAGTGTTTCTTTTAATGGGAAGATATCACAACCAATGAATCTATCGGTAGGTGTACCACAGGGATCAATTTTAGGGCCACTCTTTTTTCTAATTTTTATTAATGATCTCTCTCAAGTTGTAACTCATGGCAAAATATCATTGTTTGCCGATGATACAACATTATCTTTTGCTGATAAAAACGTCAAAAACATTGAAATTGCTATGTC
>JAOTQE010081169.1:0-15702 GCA_025631205.1 Nesometra sesokonis
GCTCCTAGGCTAAAATCAATTTATAGGTCCAAAGGCAGCTCCATGTCAAATTTGGCACTTTTGTCCGCCATGTAACGCTTAAGTGGCTAAGGGACCCTACTATTAATGGTTGATTTTACTACACCACTTCAAAATATTGGAATAGTGGGCACCGTACCTGTCATACTTGTTGTACCATCTATGAAAATATTGCAGAGCCAAGCCAAAATAGGTTACAAAATAAGCCATTTCACGGTTTCAACTGCGCATGTGCAGATTAAGTTCAAGTGATAAAATGATGCGCGGCAATCATATTCCTTTCAATAAGAACCGCACGTCGTTTTAATACTTGACCTTGGTAACGCACATGCGCAGTTGAAACCGTGAAATGGCATATTGACCCTTTGAAAAAAGAAAAAAAAATCACTTTTTATTGGTTTACTTGATATATCTAGTGGTAGGTGGATGCCCTTTGAAATAATTAACTCTGTTAACATGGCAGATAATGGTAGTGACAAGGTAGATATAGGTAGTTAACAGGGTTAACCCTATAAAAATTATTAAGGGATACTACCAAGAATATGGTCAGCAATGCTCTACAATTATACAGGAAAACAAAGCCATTATTTAGAATAAACCCTAAGGCACTGATAACATCAACAGACAGGGCAATTATAAACTACCTTACTATGTAGTTCTTTGTGGTTCTTGGTAGATCTCCCTAGTAATTTAACATGGTAGACCTACCTAGTCAGAGGGTGTTATTTTTTTCAAAGGGCATGCTGTGAAAGGGTTAAAATGCTGAATAAAATGCCACAATTTAATGATTAATTGATTTTACTACACAATTGCAAAATATTGGAACAGTGGACACCGTATCTGTCATACTGGTTCTAACATCCCTGAAAATATTGCAGAGCCAAGTCAAAAGAGATTAGAAAATTGAATGCTTAAACTGTATGTTTTGAAAAATTTGACCCCTTTCCGCCATTTTGTGGACGAGGTTGGTTATTTACACCTCAATTGATTTGGCTCTGCCAAAAATGTAGCTACAGTTGAACCTCCTGTAAGCAGGCACTCCCGGGTCCGGGAAAAGTTTCTGCTTATGGGAGGTGTCCGCTTACGAGAATTTTCCGCCGATAGAGGGCCAAAGTTGTAAAATTATGTATACGTCCTTATGTCTCACATTTTATGGCATTCTTAGCACAAACGCCTTCTCAAATTTTCAGATACTGCATTCTGTATTTTATTAAATATTTTTTGTCATTTTTAAGATTGATTTAGTATGATTCTCAGTCATTACAGTATAAGGCTTATTTTGTGCAGAAATTTGCATTCATAGTAAAATAAAAATATCACTAAAGTTTTAGGGACGTTCGCTTATGAGAGGTAAATTTACATACAAAAAACACAATAAAGACAATAAAGTGTCCACGTCCACTTACAGGAGGTGTCCGCTCACGTGATGTACCAAATGCATTAATTAAATAGGAAGAACAAAGGGGTCTTTGAATTAGTGTCCGTTATGGGAGGTATCCGCTTACGAGGTCTCCACACAGAGAGGTTCAACTGAATTGTACAATCAAATAGAACATCATATAGACTGCATAATCTAAACTTTACATGACATTCCTAGGAAACGATAAGGGCATTTGAATGCCTGATGTATGAAAACATGTTTTTGAGAAAAAAAGTAATCTAAAAATAAACAATTAAAAGACTAATCTCAGAAAACCTGCATAAAAAACACACACGTTATATCCAAGTCCAGACAAATTAACATTTCGAAAATTTTTAATTTTCACATTTCCAGATCTATTGGCTAAATATTCAAAATTATTTAGGAAATTGGAAGTACAAAATGATCAAAAATGCTAAGAAATAGTTATCCCAAAATGTAACAATAGCAAACAAAAAAGGTCTGTTATTGAAGATAGAGTAAAAAATGCCAACTAAAAAAAAACATTTCTGACTCAAGGTTTCAAAAAAGTTTGTGCTTGGGCAACATAGATTTTTTTAGTTTTAAAATAAAATGGAAATGTTAGAATAATGTACATATAATTAATAATTAATAATATAAATAAAATTTCTGAAAAATTTGACAGAACTATTTTGGTGATTCATTCATTTGAAGCATGTCACAAAAAACCACCACATTGTAGGACAATTGAAAATTTAGTTATTTTTAAAACCATATAACACTTATCACATGCTTTAAAATAAGGGCTCAATTATCAAAATAGAATTTCTATAAATGAATTCATTGAACAAAATATACACAAATTTTCTTTGTATTTGTTTATATTTCCTTTTGTTTATTTGGTTATTTCTCAATAACTTCCTGTGCGACAACTTGGTGGTTTTGCAATGACTAGCCTCATTTGATCTTGCCAACGTTACGACTCATTTTGTGGGGCGACCTCACACAGTATGATGTATATCCAGCCCTACTTAGGCCAGACTTTTTTTATAACTTGTTTCGCGAACTTTTTTTATTTACTTTGCAGATAGGAGGGCGGAATAAAAATAAACTTTTATTTTTTTCATTAGCAAAAAAAAAATTCCAGGGGAATCAAAGTAGAGGATAAGAAAAAAAGAAAAATTTATTAAAAATATATGTTAATTTTTATTTTATTCATTTGGAACTTAGTGGGATTTCTGAAAAAGGGCTCTTGTGTCTAGTGGCATTTTGAGGTAAATATTAGGAACCAGACCTTAGCGCAGTTCAAGGTTTCTGAACAAACCTGGTTCTTCGGCAATAGGAAAAAATATACATGTCGGTAAAATATTTCATAATCGTTCATAATCGGAGGACAGAATCTAAATAATTACAATTTTATTTTATTGTTTAAATTTTCGACAGTGGAGGGTGTGCTAACAAGCCAAAAATAAAATTTTCTTTTTATTTTAAATATGAATTTTCGGCATTGGCGGGTTTGCGAAACAAGGTATAAAAAAAAGTCTGGCCTTAGCTACTGGCTACGAAGGTCATACATATTGTAGCAGTCAACGGAAATGAATCTATCTCATCGTGCACTGATACAGGTTGAAAAAAAGTAGAATTACCTTTGGACATTTCAAAGAAACCATCTGCAATGAGAGAGAACCACCTGCCGTCAACAAAAGGGGCGTCGAGTGAAGAGGAAGGGGAAGGCTACCCATACCGTCATATTTATGGTTATCCCCAGGGTTCAAGTTAATATAATGGATGAGGGTTCATTTGCAAAAAAAGAATAAAATAAGGTTTTTTTCAATACTTATTCAATATGCTGATACAATATTTTTTGACACAATTCACAGAATGGTTTGTTCTCTTCAATCTAATTGCTTGTAAACTTGCAAAATAAATGATTTTACGTGGGTAGGGACTAGGAAATAGGCCAAGAAGTAATACCCATATGATTCCTTAAATTTGTTTTCTATTTGACATATATTTAACACACATCTGTCCAACTCAATTTTATTTTTGCCAGATAGTAATATCACAAAACGTAAGGAATTATACTGTTCAAATTTTATGCTTAGTATTCACAAAAACCTTTAGAAAGCTTGGCCTAGGCTAGCCCAGGGCATCATACCACAAGTGCCTCTGGTTATAGCAGTGTTCATAGCACCTGGGCCTATAATTTCAACTATAACCCATCTAGCAGTCCATATTACTTTTTTAACATTGAAAGCAGGTGATCTGGGGTTCATGAACTAACATGAAACAAAGGAAAGAAGTCTTTAATCAAACAACAATACATTTCAATTGATCACTCTCCAAGGAGGTATAAGAAATGTTATGCATCCTTGGCTCTACACATACAGTATAGATGAGGCAATACACCCATTGACTATTTTTAAGTCCATGCCAAGTGGACCATAGAACTCACTTTTTTTCCAACATTATCAATGGCATATATTACAACAGATGTAAAAACATAGGACAGTATAATGCATACTCCAAGCAATGAGATACACGCCATCATGACAAGATTCAATATTTCGAAAAAAAATTATGTTATCATCAGGAAAAAATGTAAAAACATAAAACAATGGATTCAACAGATTCAATAAAAGTCCAATCCCATATTTTACAAACCTGCTTAATTCGCAACTTACAAATGTTTAACACAAAATAAATTTTTCTATTTATTTTCTGGCACTCGCTGGGCTTGCTTTCTCCGAGACCAACTGCTGTCCTTGGACTTCTGCTGTGTACTTTTTATCTCTTTCTATCTCTTTTTAATGTAATATTGTAATGTTTATTAATTATGCTATTCTTGTAATTTTGCATTTATATGGCAGCATGTACGAAGTCCCTTAATCCAGACTTTGGCTGCTAAGGGTATTTTATGCCATTTTTATATTTTTATATTTGGACCTTGTAATAAAAGCCACAGAGTTTATTTAAGTAATCCATTATTAAAGATCATTACTAGAAGGTGAATAAGAATCGTTACTAGAAGGTAAAGCCACAGTTCTTTGTTCTTGTTGTTGCGACAACAATGCATCTGGCACGCACCCCTTCTAATATCGTCACAGTACACATGCGACCCTCTCTTATATTACTTGCACCTCTCTTCAGAAAATGTGAGGTCCCACCACAAAATGAGTCTCATGGTAGGAAAATCCAAAATTGAGCTATTAATACCATCTAATAGAGCATAGTATAAGCTGTAATCTACACTTTAAATGGTGATCATTGGATAAGTGTGTCCAAAGATATGAACATTTGAAATTTTCATGTATGGAAACACGGTTTTGAGGAAATTGCCTGCAAAGTAATCTAAAAACAAATAATTAAAAGAATATAAATCCTAGAAAATCTACATGAAGGACATTTTCCAACATGAAAACTGACCTAAAAAGTATATTATAATGAAATATAAGTACCATAGTACTCATAACTGATTAAAACTAAATTTCTAAAAAATTTGACTTCAGACTTATTTTGGTGATTATCTCAATTTGATCTCACCTACGATGCGACTCATTTTGTGGTGAGACCTCACAAATAGTTGAAAAACACGTAATAAGGCAAATGAGGTTTTTTTAAATATTTGCTTGTGAATTTTGAAACTGTTAACACACCTACCTCCCACCCCGGAAATAGTTGCACCCCCGGAAATAGTTGCGCCCCCTCTTTCACACAAGCCTGGTTCTTCCCCTCCTCTGCCTTCGTGTATCCCCTCAAGAGCGGAAGATTATGCAAGCTTATCATACCTAACTACGGTACAGTAGTTTTCCGTGAACTTTCAGAATCCAGTCAAGCAATCCTAGTCTATAGTGATGTTTTTAATTATTTATTTCTCACCAGGGTTACTTATTGTTAACCCTTTTCTTTTGAACCTAATTAGTCACCACAGACACCCATAAAAGTGATATAGTGTAAAGCCATAGATATATTATTTATGGCTAGATGGTGAACTTACACAGAATACATAGCCCCAAGTGCAGTTCCATGTAAGCGCCTCCTATTATGGAATCCAACCAATCAAATCGTGTTATGTTCTATTCCTGTTGCTATGTCAAAATTGCGCACACGCAATTTTTCATAGCAGTTTCAAATTATCAATAAATGAAAGTAATTTTAATCAAAATCTAAAGACATTCAGAACATAAAATATGTGTGATATATGTACGACAAAACATTGTTAAAAATACAATAATTGTAAAACAGTATTACATGTTTGTGGCAAAGGCTGAAGAAATCAAAATAGTAGGCGCCAACATGGGACTGGGATTCTACAGTGTAAAGTTCAGCATCAGCCATAATAATACTTTATTTTTATTTTTATTTCATTCACATCCAACAGCATAAACGCGAATTACAGGATGGATATACTATATCATGCTTATGAACTAAGACTCATTACGAGGCTTAGGCAGTGGCGTTGTTGTCATGAGAATAATCCTGGCGCTTGGTCAGGATTGAACCCAGGACCTCGGGATTGGTAGGCAAGCACGTCAACCACCAAGCTACAGCGCCACCACTTGAGGAAGTTTGCTAATGAAAAGTACCTCGTTGACACACAGTAAGCAAAGTTCCTCGCGAGGCAGTGAGCAAAATATCTATCTATAATTTTTGAAATTCAAGGCACTTTGCTTGCAGTGTGTGCCAAGGCTAAGCAAAATCCTTCCAAACTTCTAGAACTGAACTGAACATGCCCCTTTGAAAAAAATAACAATGTTAAATTACTAGGGAGATCTACCAAGAACCACAGAGAACTACCTAAAAAGGTAGTATATAATTACTCTGTTGTTATTAATGCCTTAAAATTTATTCTAAATAATGGCTGTATTTTCCTATGTATACTTGTAGAGCATTGCTGACTATATCCTTGGTAGTATCCCTTGATATGTAGTTTTTGTAAGGTTACCCCTGTTAACTACCTATATCTACCTTGTTGCTACCATTATCTACCATGTTAACAGAGTTATTTTTTTCAAAGGGGCTCATTTTTTTACCACATGCTCAGTATATTTTTTATGCAATTTAATCAGATTCTGAAGACATTTCTTGGAAGTAGTTTTCCCCAATTCCCTTGCCTTCGTAGTATATATTTCCACTTCCTACAGTTTCTAAATGCTAACCATTCATTTATCTCTGCATCCAGTGTGACGTGTAAAAAGTTATTAGAATACAGATTAAACTCGCCAAAACCTACCGATGACTGGATATCCATTTCGTTGGATTTCAAGATTTTGGGACAAACATTCCTATGTGGTCAGTTTTGCTGCTGCGAACCAACCAATGATTAGCTCACAGGGGCAACTATACGCTTTCCTAGGCTAGATATCACTGCTGCATTGAAAGGAGGCTTAAGTAAGAATACAAAAATCTGATTTTTTTTTTTTAAGCTTAATTTTAATACTACCAAATACTACTAATTGAATTTGGATGCCTCATTTTCGGAGATCCCAGAGGTTCCGAGTCTCATGATTTTTTTTTATTTAGTCATCTCCCACCCTCCTGAAAAAATACATTTTTCTCCTGAAAATTTTATTCCCAAAAACATTCAGAGTGGGTCTTGGCCTAGCCTAGGAGCTACCAGCTCTGCTCAGTGTTAATTACAATTTATGTACAATAATATATATAGATATTTTTACATATCGTTATGTACTTTGTCTGTTTTTTATAGTGATTTCTCTTTTTGATCTCATTTTTTACTTGTACAATATTTTGCCACCGCCCATAAAATATTTTTCTGTATCCAATCAAGACTTCCGAAAGGTCTAATCAACTTCAAGTAAGAAAGTATAATGCGTACTCCAAGCAATGAGATAAATGCCATCGTGACAGGATTCAATATTTCAACATAAATTATTTCATAATCAATTCAATCAAGACTTATTAAGTAAATATACAGTACTAAATAGTGATCCCTCTATTAGGCCTCATAATGATGGCCTCTATCATAACAAACCAATTAAACATAATGACCAAAAAAAAATGTTCTATTCTTGCACAAACTTTGATATCATAAAAAGTAAGTTATTGCTCTAAGTAGGCATTTTTTATCGTTGCCGGCAGTAATTTGCTTTCCTTTATCGTTACAGGAGAAACAAAATAGATTTTTAATGATTTGTAAGATTTAGTCCAATACTCTCCTACATAATACAACAGCGCATTCCTTCATTTTATTACTTCTCTTTCCTTCGTTTTATTACTCCGCTAATGTTCCTTGAGCAGGTTTTAATCATGGTGTGCCTTAGATACAAATACATTGATTTTACGAGCAAATTACTCGTCATTTCCTTGGTCATCTGATTAGAGTAAACGGAGCTCATCAGATGAGCTTAATGAAATCATGATGGTTCCATGATGAGGTAATTGAAGGACATTCTAGATGCTAGGGTTCAAGACAACTATTAAATGTGATTTGAGTCTGTCAAAACATACCACAACAAAATAACACAAATGTCTAACATAAATGTGAGGAAAATGAGTCGCATCCTAATTGAGAACAAATGTGAGTTCTCGCTACAAAATGAGTCGCATCGTAAGCGAGATCAAATTGAGATAATCAGCAAAATAGGTCTGAAGTCAAATTTTGGAGAAATTTAGTTTCAATCAATTATGAGTAATAATTATATGTAATATAATATGCTTTTTAGGTCAGTTTTCATGAAGCAAAGTGTCCTTCATGCAGATGTTCTGAAATTTATAGCCTTTTAATTGTTTATATTTAGATTGCTTTATTGGCAATTTTCTCAAAGTGTTTCCATACATGAAAACTGCAAAATAGGGAGGAGGAGGGCGCTATTATTCTCAGCAAATCAGTACTACAGTTGAACCTCTCTGTGCAGACATCTCTCATGAGCAGACACCTCCCATAATGGACACTCTCAATGGACAGTTTGACAGCGTAAGCGGACACTTTTCGATTTAGATTTCTGATATGTTAACTTACCTCCCATAAGTGGACATTCCGGAAAATCTTGTGATTTTTTGTGAATCAAATACAAATTTCTGTACAAAATTCTAAAACTCTAATGGATGAAAATCGTATTACTAAACAGATTGATCTTAAAAATTGATAATAGGCCTATTTAATAAAATAGAGAATGTAGTTTCTATAAATTTGAGAGGCCATTTGCTTTGAAAATTCTGTGAAATAAGTATGTTTTTCATTTTACAAAGTTATGGCCTTCTATCAGTATTGAATTTGAAACGTGACAGACAGGCGTCTTGACCCCCGATGATAAACGCCAAAATGTTCTATATTTTTGTACAATGATTTTTAATCACTGTTATTCTGGATTACTGTTCCATTTTTTCTTTTCTTTTCTTATTTCTATCTATCGTTTATTATTTTTTTAAATTTTGAATTCTAATATTAATGATAATATTATAATAATCTAGGCTTAATACTTAACACTACTACATTTAACTACAATCACTATCAATCATAAATAAAATCATTAACGGTGAAATATTTCAATAATGATTAATAATACAGTATACATTGTTCCAATCTTTAACATTTTTCAATCTATGTATCCACTCAGGTCTAAGTTTAGTCTGGTCTCGGGGCCACTCTATTGCCACCATTAGATAGACTTTCTTCATCAGTATTTTTACGAATAGAATGTCTTGATGTGGAAACGGAACGCTTTGTCCAGACCCAGTGCCGTTCGTTTATCATTCGGGAAATCTCTAAAGCAGACACTTTGATCGGACCCGAGGGGTCCGCTTACAAGAGGTTGAAGTGTATTTTGTTTAACATGAATATTCTCAAGATAGGATAATGAATCCAAAGTCCTAATAATGACAAAATGATGATAAATCTGATGACTTAATTACTGATGACAAAATGTAATAATATAATTTTCAATTTAAATGGACAATGGTAAAATTAAACATATAAATTGGCCTATGTTTAATTAAATAAAAATATGGAAATATAATAACAACTTTGAACCAGACAGAGGATGTGAAAACTTAGCTATACAAAAAATGTTTTAAAAAATAATGTATATAATATGTGTGTGTGTGGGGGGAAGAATTGTTTACATTACTGATTACAGGATATGCTCAAGATAGAAAAGTATACTGTAATAAGCATTTTACTAGATGATGTAGTTGGATTTGAAATGTAAAGTCCATCACATGGCATGTAATATTGATTGAAGCAATAAAGGTGGTATCTAATCACACTAAAGAAAACAAAAAGTTTGGTTTTGGCGCTTTTTTGTAAAATATATTTGAAATATTCAGTTGAATTCTTGGAATGTTATATATTGCATGTTCATACATCCAGTTTTTTGTAGGCAGAATAACGAATACTTATCCTCAACGAACGATTAACTGTGGTTGACATAACCACAGCATTTATCAAGATTAGTTAAATCTTAGATTATCTTAAGAATCTCAACTTAGCTCTAGTTTCTCGGCATGTACCCATTAAACGTATGTACATTGTACTCGAAATGTACATTTTATTTAAAAACAAACTGGTCGTTGACATTTACGTAAATTATTTTTGTTTTGTATTACAAAAAACAAGTATTATAACAATCATTTATAATTATTATTTAATATTTCATTTTTAATATTTATTTCTTTATTGAGATATAACAACATGAGCACGTCTGATTTTCGTAAGCTTTAGAAGCTACTGAAGGAATCTACAAAAGCAGTAGCTGATTTTAATTTTCTTTTTAATGCTACATCACTTTGGTAACCTAATCTATTTCCTTTTTCAATCACAATCATCTTTCCATTATAATCTTTTCCTTTCAGTTCTGTCGTTATTTAATGATGTATTTTGGTATTCTACCTAGAGAGGGTGCTCTTCATAAAATTTTACTTAGCTCTTGATGAAATGTTGTGGATGTAGAGAACATAATACATGCAAACGTTTTAGGAGCTTAATGCATAAAGATCATGCTGCAAGCCAGCCAGATCAGGAAAAAAAAAAGAATTTTCCCTGTTTTACGTCATTATTTTACCTTATTTGGTGACATGAATGTTTTCACCACGTTGTATTGGTTTTTTATACAAGACACAAATATTGAAAGGCTCACGCATTATGCACGAGGGTTTACAAAGTAGGAACAATAAAAGAGTACATGTTGTTTGATTCAATTGGAGGGAAATAAACAAAGGAAAGAGTACAAAGCACCTGTTGACAATCTCCTACTCTTTATTATAAACAATAAAGTATAGTCGTTTATGTCTATATGAATAGAAAACAATAAAATATATACATATAGAAAACAATATTCATGGAAACATTGTAAAGTATTTATTTCTTAATATTATTTATAATTTTGCCTTCATAAAAACAATGTATTCTATACAAGTTTCTTGAGGTCATTTTAAATTAATTTACTTACTAAATTTTTTGTTCATACAGATATATATTATTATTTATGTATAAATAACATTGACTTCATCATACTATATAACATGGTCACCAAAGTCTTGTAAAATGCTAAAAGGATTGCATCTATGTATACTTTTTCAGATGTCATTTTGGATTTTGTTTTTACACATTTCACTTCACCAATTTGTGGTAGAGCCAAGCCAAATAAGACATAAGTCGGAAAATTGAAAATTTAGTTTTTTTATGGATTATAAAACTCCACATTATTATCTTTAACATGTAAAACAAAAAATCAGTTTCATATGATGTTTCAGACTCTGCTTGTAGCGGAGTCTGAAGAGAAGCTACAGATCATTGTTGAAGAAGTCCGGAAAAGGAGTGAGGAAGTAGGGCTTTGAATGAATGTTAAAAAGACAAAAACAATGGTAGTGAAAAGATCAAAAGGGTGATCAATCCATTAAGATAAATGTGAATGGACAACAACTGGAACAAGTGCAGAAATACATATCCTTGGACAAATGATCACAGAGGATGGCGGATGCGAGGCAGAAATAAGAAACAGAATAGAGATCGCAAGAGGAAGCTTCATAAAGATGAAGGAGCTGCTGACTAGTTCTCAACTGACAATTGGAACCAGGAAAAGATTAGTAAGATGTTATGTAGTCTCAACTCTGCTCTATGCATCTGAGACTTGGACAATCAATAAAGAGACGGAGAAGAAAATTGGGGCATTCGAAATGTGGATGTTCAGAAGAATGTTGAAAATATCATATAAGGACATGGTTACAAATGAGGAGGTACTGAGCAGGGTAAATGAGAAGAAAACTTTGATGAAAACAATTAAGAAAAGAAAATGCAAATATTTTGGGCACATAGTAAGAGCGAATGGACTACAAAAAATGATAATAGAAGGAAAAGTTGGAGGAAAAAGAAAGAGGGGAAGACCACGAAGAACATGGATAAAGAATATATGTGAATGGATGAACATCAGTTATGGAGAAGCAACAAGATCAGCTAAAGTCAGTAGGAAATATACGAAAATCATGGCATCCGAAATCCTTGATGGATATGGAACTTGATGGATGGATGGATGATGTTCCTTGCGAAGTTATGAACAATCAAAGTTCAAACATTTAAAATCCAAGTTTTGAGAAAAATGCATTTGAAAATTGTTTATCAGTATATTATATTGATTTTAAATTGCATTTTTTAAATATTTTTGGACATATATCTGAAAATTGTTAAGGTAGTATGAAAGTTTAATGCATGAACTGTTTATTTTTTAAATAAAATATGAAATATTCACCATTTTTATATTTGTGCTTGTTGTGGAAAACTAGCATTTCCGACTTATGTCTCATTGGGTTGTCTCTGCCACATTTTGTGTGTATGTGTATTATATGCGCTGTTAAAAAAATCAGAAAAAAAGATCAAAAACAATATTATTGGTCACACTGTTTAAAATTTTATTTCCTAGACACATAGCTAACACCACGTGGCAAAGCCAAGTCAAATAATAATAATAGTAAGTGTTTCTTAATAGAGCGCATTATGCTAAAGCCTCAATGCGCTTTACGTTCAAATTAACCAGGCAGGAAAAACTACGAAAAATAATGCTGGAAAAGGTGAGATTTTAAAAGAGCTTTAAATACACTGATTGACATTGCTTGTCTGATGTTTACTGGCAATGTATTCCATAGAGAAACCAAAGCCCAGGAGAAAGAACGATTTCCGTAAAATTTAGTGGAAGGATAAACAGAATGAGAAAAGAATCCGAGCTAGATCTCAAAGACCTCTTAGGAACATAAGGTTGAATGAGATCAGAGATGAACTTTGGAAGGAATTATGGAGTACAGTGTACTTTGAAATAAATAATACATTCTTGAAGGTAACTATAAGTTACAGGAAGTCAATGGAGTTGTCGCAGCACAGGGGTTATATATTGCCTAACTATTTGATTGAAAAAAACTTTAAAAAGTTATTAAATTTGTTAGTAACTATTTAATATTATAACAAAATTCATAGATAGAAAGAAGTAAAGGAAAAAAATATGGAATGGCAATCCAGAACATACAAAGATTAAAAATCATTGTAAAAGATGCCTGCCTATCAAGCTTCAAGTTCAGTACTGATATATTAAGATGTGGCAGAGCTACCCAAGTTGGAAAACCAGAAATTCTGGAGATTTTGTCGGCCAGCGTTCTTAACTGTTTTGGGGTAACACCCTCTGACTAGGTTGATCTACCATGTTAAATTACTAGGGAGATCTACCTTGAACCACAGAGAGCTATATAGTAACTAGGTAGTATATAATTAACTCATCTGTATGTTATTAATGCTTTAAAATCAATAAGTAATAACAGCTGTATTTTCCTACTTTCTTATAGACCATTGCTGATCACATTCTTGAAAGTTTCTCTTGATATGGTGGTTTTTATAGGGTTAACCTTGTTAACAACCTTTATCTCCCTTGTCACTACCATTATCTACCATGTTAACAGAGTTATATTTTTCAAAGGGCTATATGAGCTTCTAAATGTGAAATTATATAAACAACAAAGCTTTGTCTATTACATATGAAAAGGTGGTTACTATTATATTTGGTACAATTCTTGACAAAGAACTTTCATAGCACTAATGTTAAAAATGAAGAAAACACTACATAATTTTGCATTTACATTGCTAATTTACTGGAAATCCTGGAGATAATCATGAAAAATCCAAATTCCTGGAGAAAATGGTGTATTTCCTGGATCTCAGGAGATGATGCAAAATTCCTGGAAACTCCAGGCTAATCCTGGAGACTTGGGAGCTCTGTGTGGGAAAAAATACTGTACCAGACCCATCATTGACTGGTACTGTGACCAGTAACAATGAACTGAAAATAGGACTATATTATGAAAATGCAAATGCTTGCTTAAGTATCAAAAAGTAGGACATGAAAAGCTGTAAATGATACAATATCTCAAATTGACCAATTAATTAGACAGAAAATGAGAGTAAAGTCATTTAAAATGATTGAATGGCAACCAGCTTTGAAGAACGTGATCAACGATGAGCTATTACATTTGGCATGTTGCCTCACGTCGAGACATGCCAAACTAACAACTACTTCTACAGAGAACCAGACAGTTTACTAACTACGATGCAGAGCCGACAAAGATACTTAACTCTGTCAACAATATAAGAAATAACTGCAATTAATGATTAATTCTTTATACTATTCGCCTTTGAATTGCAGCTTCGTGGAATCCTGGTCATTATGATAAATTGTTAAATCTAGTATTGAGATCTGTACAGAGAACATTAACACAAATTATGTGTTAAATTAAGAAATATGATAATTCAATTTACTAATAGAAAGAAATTATTTAGGAATAGTTTATTTTAGTTTTCTATCATGAAGAAAAAAAATGTTTTTACCATGTTTACATTAACCATGAATACTGCATGTCTGTCTGCAATTTCCCATGTTGTCAATGGCAACATATTGGAATGGACTCTTCTATTATTTGTAGGGTGTTTTAGAATTCAGAAAGTTTTTTTTTATTAATAAACTAAATGTGAACTGAAAAAAAACCTTACAATTACTCTAGAGGAATAAGTAAATATATTGTATGTTATTGGAAAATTTAAAACTTTTTAATGCTGGAAAAATGAAATGGAGCCTTATAAATTACTAAATAAATTAGTAAAAAGTTCAACTCGAGCAATACACCTTTGAAGGTGGTTGAACGAGAATTAAAATTGAAACACATTTTTTTTACTCTAAAAACGCATCTAAGTAGACTAATATAGTCAAAAAATATCTTGAGCATTGGCACATAACAATATTTTTTAGGCCTAATAAAATACTAGGAAAGTTATTGGTAAAACCATATTATACTTTTTATAAGCTTTAAAATGAGGGGTCAATTTTCAAAATTGGACATTTGTAACTGAATTTATTGAACAAAATACACAAAAAATTAATTTGTATTTGTTTATATTTCATGTTGTTTATTTGATTACTTATTTCACAATATCTTCCTCTGTGACAATTTGGTGGTTTTGCCAGGACTAGTCTCAAATATTCATAAGAGCTCGAAGACCACTAATGTGCCTCAAACAACGATAAACATTTAAAAAAACATCTTAATTATAATAATAAGCTGTATCTTATAACCAATTATAATTAGAATTAGGAAATCAGAACGAAGTAATAGATGATGCTATGGTCTGATTAACAAAGACAAGTAAAATAATAAATTGAAAACCAAGTTGATCAAAACAATCACACATCATCATGAGCATAAACCCTCTTGTCCTTTCTTTGAACACTGTGTTTAATTTTCTTTAATACTGTGGATTTGAACCCTTATATCTTGGTAACCAGTATAAACTGATTTGGGAAAAGACCTTCGGAAAAAGTTTAAGGTGGGTGGATGAATATTGTATAAAGATCCCAGCTAGCAATTACTTTGGTTCAAATTTGGTCCAATGTTGGCAAAAAGTTAATGATCTTTTGCAAACATTGTACCAATGTATCATTGCTAGCTGGGATGTAATTGCGTCCAATGAGTATAGTAAATAACATTACGTATTTAATAAGTAATGTAAGATAGTCAATTTACATTAGGCTAGGTGGAAAGGCCTTGAAATAAGTCTAGGGTGGGTGGAAAGCCTATTGTATATAGGTATGTATACATGCATGAAAATTGTATTTCGTAATTGCATTTCATTTAAAATATATACTAGTATATAAATAAATAGTGTAGATACAGGTTTAATTATACTGCCTGGAAGACCTTCAAATAAGGTTTTATTTTATGTACTTAAATTGTATTTTATCATTGTGTCCTTTTGTGTGAAAGGGGCTTAATAGTAATATGTCTAGGGTATGTAGATACCCTAGACATATTACTAT
>JAOTQE010081180.1:0-15701 GCA_025631205.1 Nesometra sesokonis
GGTAGTGCGTAGCTTGGGTAGTGCGTAGCTTGGGTAGTGCGTAGCTTGGGTAGTGCGTAGCTTGGGTAGTGCGTAGCTTGGGTAGTGCGTAGCCTGGGTAGTGCGTAGCTTGGGTAGTGCGTAGCTTGGGTAGTGCGTAGCTTGGGTAGTGCGTAGCTTGGGTAGTGTGTAGCTTGGGTAGTGCGTAGCCTGGGTAGTGCGTAGCTTGGGTAGTGTGTAGCTTGGGTAGTGCGTAGCTTGGGTAGTGCGTAGCTTGGGTAGTGTGTAGCCTGGGTAGTGTGTAGCCTGGGTAGTGTGTAGCTTGGGTAGTGCGTAGCCTGGGTAGTGCGTAGCTTGGGTAGTGCGTAGCTTGGGTAGTGCGTAGCTTGGGTAGTGCGTAGCTTGGGTAGTGTGTAGCTTGGGTAGTGCGTAGCCTGGGTAGTGCGTAGCTTGGGTAGTGTGTAGCTTGGGTAGTGCGTAGCTTGGGTAGTGCGTAGCTTGGGTAGTGCGTAGGTTGGGTAGTGCGTAGCTTGGGTAGTGCGTAGCTTGGGTAGTGTGTAGCTTGGGTAGTGCGTAGCCTGGGTAGTGTGTAGCTTGGGTAGTGTGTAGCAGATGTCACTATCTTTTCAATATGCCTTTATGTGCTGTAAAGCCGGGCACTCACTGCCTCATGCGACGGTCTACACCTAGGAGGAGTAAAGGAAGAAACAAACAGACAAACTAGTAACCTTACCTTGATGAGCTTCGACTCTATTTAACCCTGTAATTATGAAAAACAAACCACTTATTACCCTCGCCTCACTGTAGTGGGGAGAGGGTATTGCAATGAACTCCGACTGTCTGTCTGTGTACAAGTGTCTGTCTGAATCTAAATCTCAAAAACTATTGGGTCGATTTACTTCAAATTTTCAGGCAATGCCAGTCCCAACCGTATGTAGGCTCTCCCAAGCTTTGGTGTTGATCCACCTAACCACATGAATTCTGGATACGAATGTATATGATATTGTCCAGGCCTACTGCTCTCTGTTAAACCTCTGCATAAGTGCTTTGTTTGATAACAGTACTCAGTTGCAGGTGGTACAAGCTATTTATAAGCAGTGTTAAATTGACAATAGTTATTCATTGAATTCACAATAATTGCTATAGAAAGTGTAACATTTACATTATTAGTAAATTAGCATGGAGGTATGGTTAGTATGCTTTATCAATTGCCCTAACCTCAAGGGTGAAGCACTACAATTGGTTGCATCTGTGCCTGTCTGTATATTGTATTTGTCTGTTTATTCCTATATCTAAAATACTACACTGGTCCGTTTTACTTCAAATTTTCAGATAATGTAAGCACGTCCTACTGGGTTTTTGTCCTTCATATATCCATGCTAATCAGAAATTGAGGTCAAAGGTCATTAAGTTGTCTTTAGATTAAATCCAGTTTTAATCCAATTACATTAGTTCAGTAAGAACCACCAACCTAGGGTCAAATGTCAAACGTCACCATCCATTTCCACTTGTAATTTCGGTCTTAATTTGCAATTGGGTCATTTTGTGCGAAAACCACTCAATTATTTTTCCAACCCACCTCCGATTTTAATAACATTTGGCACGATTGTGGACGTCGTTGAGAAACCGTGTCACATCAAATTTCCCCGTGTTCTGACCATTTTTCACGGATCTAGAACAGTTTGGAAATTTTGCGGTTTTACATGAATCAGTGACTCGGAAACAGAAAATTGGCCATAAGTAACTATCTTAATATTCGATTGCAAAAACTTTAGTACCATTGAATACCTAAGTAAATTCCCTTTGCAACGATATGTAACAAAATGAAATTTGAAGGTTATGACGTTTTCAAGGTCATTTGAAGTGACTTTGACATTTGACCTACTTTTTAAGTAAATAAATAACAAACAATTTTGGCGAAAATAATTACACCGATAGGGAATGAAGTGTCGATCATGTCTACAAAATTTCATTTAGGAGAATCCACTGGTTTGGGAGATATTGAAGAAAAATGCTTGAAATAGCAAGGAATTTTCTTGAAAAATCGTGCCAAAGATACAATTTTAAACTTTTAGCAATTGTAATGATGTGCCAGGGTTCTGTAAAATTCTGAAAATTTTGTAACCGTTGAGAGCGGAAGTCCAGTTATTTTTGTAAATTTGCCATCTAGAAGTAGTAAATAAAAAATAAGTTTATTAATGACCTTTACATAGGGAAAACCTGTGGGAGCTCAAAATTAAAAATGACCATCATTTTTATAACAGTCTGTATCTCAAGGGAACATTTAAATAAACTGTTCCTTGGTATCTTAGCAACTAATTGTCGTAGATTTTTGCTTTTGGTGTGAAATTGTTCAGAAAAAACGAAAGACGACCATATAATGCAAAACTTGATAAATATATTAAACGTAACAGCAGAGAAAATCCGACTAAGATCGGAAAAATCAATCAAATAACCACTAGGACAAAGCCCTCATCTGCAGACGGACCCATTTCTGGGTCTACCCTTCGTCAGTACAGCTTTAGGGCTAAACCAGAAATGATAACCGCACAGCCAAATCGTAGGTTTTTATTACGTTGGCCAGATATATGCAAATTTCGGGGAATGCTATACATGCCTTAGTTAGAATTTCGTCAGCAGGCAATGATAGTAGTTAATTCTAGTAGACACGGGATCAAATTTTAACTGTCTCTGTGTGTCTATTTAGATCTACCCAATAGCACTAATTGGTATCAATCAGACGACAAAATCGGAGATTCAAAGATACAATCTCTACCGTGCAAAAATGGTGGCCATCGGATCTCAAAAGAGATACATAAAATATGATATAGGTAAGACGAAATTGGGCAAGCCCACGAAAACGATAGACGACCATATAATGCAAAATTTGATAAATATATTAAACGTAACAGTAGAGAAAATCCAACTAAGATCGAAAAAAGTCAATCAAATAGCCACTAGGACTAAGCCCTCATCTGCAGACGAATCCATTTCTGGGTCTACCCTTCGTCAATACAGCTTTAGGGCTAAACCAGAAATGATAACCGCACAGCCAATTCGTAGGTTTTTATAACGTTGGCCAGATATATGCAAATTTCAGGGAATGCTATACATGCCTTAGTTAGAATTTTGTCAACAGGCAATGATAGTAGTTAATTCTAGTAGACACTGGATCAAATTAACTGTCTCTGTGTGTCTATTTAGATCTATCCAATAGCACTAATTGGTATAAATCAGGCGACAAAATCGGAGATTCAAAGATACAATCTCTACCGTGCAAAAATGGTGGCCATCGGATCTCAAAAGAGATACATAAAATATAATATAGGTAAGACGAAATTGGGCAAGCCCACGAAAACGAAAGACGACCATATAATGCAAAATTTGATAAATATATTAAACGTAACAGTAGAGAAAATCCGACTAAGATCGGAAAAATCAATCAAATAGCCACTAGGACTAAGCCCTCATCTGCAGACGGATCCGTTTCTGGATCTACCCTTCGTCAGTACAGCTTTAGGGCTAAACCAAAAATGATAACCGCACAGCCAAATCGTAGGAGAATAGAATTAACTACTATCAATGCCTGTTGACAAAATTCTAACTAAGCCATGTATAGCATTCCCCGAAATTTGCATATATCTGTCCAACGTTATAAAAACCTACGATTTGGCTGTGCGGTTATTCATGGGATATGTATGATTTTTTTTTAATTTTAACATTAGATTTTGGAATAAATCTTAACAGAGCATGTGCAGTATGCTACAGTAGTTATGTCAATTCGTCTCTCTGACAACATTTACATAAAAATGACTAGCTGAGTGCTGATATTAAAAACAAAGAAAAAAGGCACATTGATTCCAATCTCTTTCTATAGTGGTCAACAATTCGTAAGAGTTAAATCTGCCATCTCTGATCCTATTGCTATTGAGTTTGAGGTTCCTGAATGTTCCACCTTGGGACCAATCTTATTCCTTATTTACATGCGCCCTCTTGGTAACATTGTCAACAAGCCCTCTATCAAATATCATATTTATGCTGATGACACCCAACTATACACTTCATTTAGTCCACAGAATGCCACCGAGGCAATCAGTAGCTTAGAGGCTTGAGGATGTTAAATCCTGGCTATTGCTAAATATGCTATGCTACAATCCCGACAAGACCGAGGTCCTGTACATTAGACCAAAACGCCGCTTAAACCTGCCTAACATTGGAGCTATTCGTGTTGGATATACCATTTTTTACTCTACTATGTCCATGAAACGCCATATTAATAACATCTGTGGGGTACTTTCTTTTCAATCGTAATATCAAATAAGTTCGACGGTTTTTGAATGAGGATGCCACTGCTTAATTTATTAACACCTTAGTGACATCAAGATTGGACTATTGTAATGGAGTATTGCATGGGTTGCCCTCTTCTTCAATTTGTAAGCTTCAGCTACTCTTGAATGTTGCCGCTTGACTTGTCACTAAGTCTCCTAAATCTCAGCACATCACCCCTATCCTCCGAAATCTACATTGGTTACCCATTAAACAAAGTATTATTTTTAAAATCCTTTTTGTTTGTCTTCAGGTCCTCATCCATGATTCATCTCCCCCATATATATCTGACCTCCTTCAATTTTGTTCCTCAACATGCACTCGTACTTTGAGGTCAATATCTGACAAACCACTTTTTTTGCCCATCTTGGAAGTTAAAGTCATGTGGGGAAAGATTCTTCAAGGTTGCTGCACCTTGTTATGTTATGGAACGTTTTACCATTGTCTATTCGTTATTCACCCTCTGTTTCTGTTTTCAAACATCGTATGAAGCCTTACCTTAATTTTTTTTTCCATTATTACTTGAAGCGCATAGACACTTTAGTATTTTGCGCTACATAAATGTTTAATCATTTAACCATGTAGTCTCAAATTAATAACTGCGATATTGGATTTAACAATGGCCACCACGTAAAATTGGCAAAATCTTCGTAAAAAGTTGTCTACAAATAAAATAAAATTATTTAAAATCCAATATGTCCACCTAAATGGGAATGAAGAAATGCCACCAACATGAAAGATGAGCAAAAAATGCCACTGCCACAAAATAAATGCTAATTAACCCAATCAAATCACTTCGCATTTTTGAATGTCATGAGTTATGGCATCCAATTGACAGTAAGTAAGGGATACGATGGGAATCTATGCAATGCCTTAGTTCAAAGGTTAATAACTCCAATGTATGTCTATTAAAAACCTAATACATTGCATCAAAGAAAATATCTGAAAATTTTAAACCAATTGCAACTGGCTATGACTAGCATGTATTTACGAATATACAATGGACATCCATGAAACATTTACTGTAGGTCAAAGTAGAAAGGTGTATGTTCTGAGGACTCTGACACAATATACAACTATCAATGACCAGTAGGTATACAGTATCAAATATGTGTAACACAGGTTAAAGGTCCATAACCATTGTTTTGATTTTTTTAAACAAAGATCCAAGCAAATATAATGTACAGTTTGACACCAACATAAAACTACCACCAGTTTGGAGAGATATTATTTGTTAAAATTCCACGAACAGAGATCAAAGGTCAATAACTCAATTTTCGGTCATTTTGTGATAGTGTTTCTTTAGGTCAAATAAGAGTGTATACATTCTGAACAACTTTAACATCAAAAGCAAAACCCAACGACCAGAAGTTACTGAAGTACAGCTATTAAATAGAAAATCATGGTCATTTATAATTTTGAACTTCCACATTTTGGAGAGGTTCATCCTCACTTTCTTTAAAAATTATAAAACATTATGAAGAGATAGAGTGAGCATGGTTTTTTTTATAACCAGTCTTACAAGCGCAGATTAGTTTGCAGCTTGTAGACTTTTGCCACTTAGTGTTTAAAAGTTGCAGTTAATTGATTTATCTTCACTTTCCAGCACTTTGTTTGGTCGTTTTCGGCTATTTCAAGTACATTTCAAGCTTCAAATGCTATGTCACTATGCTAGGCCTTCGTTGCCATATTTTCCATTGTGGCTTGACTGTGTTTCTTGCTATGTGCATTGTGCTATTGTTTACCTGGACTAATTGGCATGTGAATTTACCAAGAGCTAGACATACACGTATGGCTACACAATACAGCTTACCTGACTTGCTTGCTTTAAACAACTTGGACCTAAATATTAGGATTGTCCTATGGTTTGGCACACTATTCGATAATTTAACTTATGCAGATTTAAACTAACAAAACGTGGTTGCAGAGCAGGAAAAAAGAAGAAAATACGGATGAGACAAAAGTTAGGACTTAATATTGGCTTGCTGAATTGTCGATCAGTTTGCAATAAAGCAAACGTTATCTGTGAATTGTTGCTTGAGTCATCTTTTGATATAATGGTTTGGGTGCCTATAAAACGAAGACCCAAGACCCCAAAACGAAGACCCCTGTTTTTGATTTGTTATTTATCTCATGATGCATCACTCTAACAGAAAATCATCACCCCGCCATTATTCCGACATTTTCCAGCGAAATAACTTAGGGTCTTTGTTTTATAGGCACCCATAATGGTTTTGACTGTGACATGGCTTAAAGGTAATAACTCTTACGGTACTGTTGTTAAAAATGTATGTTCCCCAGCCTGTAAGATTCTGCTCAATTCTCGTGTAAATTGTGTTGGTGTCACCATTCTATAAATAGATCACATTTGAATATTGATGTTGTTCCTTTGGCAACGTTTCCAACTTCTTTTGAACATATTTCGTGTCGTCTAAGTTCATTCACCAAGTCTCCAAAATTTTTTTGTTGCCGTATATAGACCCCTGATGGATGTATGTCTCTATTTTTGACTGACCTTGAATCATTATTAATCATTATTTTCATCGGTCGCTTCAGATTTCCTGTCGCGTATGATTTTAGCAGGTGACCTTAACATCTCCATGGAAAATCTTTCAAATAATTTAATTATACTGTTAGATGTATTAAAGTTCTAAATTTATTAAACCTCATTAACGTTGTTGATAAACCGACACACATGGATGGTCATTCCATTGATATTATTGCTTATTCGCAGGACTTGTTTACTTTGTGTAGTACTGATGTCGCTGAAGTAACATTCTCCGATCCTGATTTCGTTTGTGTTTGAGTGATTGAAAACGTTGCATAAGAACAATTAATTTAGAAAATTTTATTGACGGCCTTAGCTTATTATTGCCTACCATTGAAGAAGTTCAGCATACTGGTTCAGAAACCATCTATCGCACTCTTTGTGACGCCATGAGATTGACGCTTGATAATCATGCCCCAATTGTCAAAATAGGCATTTCTACAAGATCATCATCGCCGTGGATTACTGCTGACATACTTGCTGCTCGTAGACAACGTATACCAGAAAAGCGTTTCAGGAAGTCCGGACTGGTAATCCATAGCGACATGTTTGTGAAGGAAGTGGCTAAAGTCAACAAGCCTATTATTTCTGCAAAAAGGACATATTTTTCTAATAGAATCGCTTCTGCTGATGCGTACCAACATGAATTGTTTAAAGTTCTTCACGATCTCACTTCGGTTAATTCCAAATAAATAATTTTGACAGAGAAGATGACTGATCAGGAAATAGCTGAAAATTACGCCAAGTTCTGTAATGATAAGATTGTAGCCATTAGCGTTGATCTTGGTTGTTTCAGCAGTGATGCAGTGTGTGGGGTACCTGTCACCCATAGTCTTAAAACAACCTTGCAGATTTAATGAATTTAAATCTACATCAATTGATGAAATTAGTGAGGTGATTGCTTCAAAACCACTGAAGACCTGTTTTCTTGATCCTCTGCCTGCATCGCTGCTTAAACCATGTTTATCGATTATGTTTCCATATCTTATTAATTATTTATTAATTATTAATAATATTTTTGCTTCAGGTAATTTTCCATCAGTTCTTAAACAGGCTTTAGCTATTCCTTTGTTTAAAAAGGCGGGTCTTGATATTAATGTTTTCAAAAATTACCGTCCTGTTTCTATGTTACCTTTTGTTAGTAAACTAATTAAAAGAATAATGGCGATTAGGTTAAACGAGTTTCTAACCTCGAACGATCTACCTGTTCAGTCTGCGTAAAGAAAATACCATAGCGTTGAACTTCCAATAGTGTTTTAAGATTCCTCGATGTGGGTAAAGGAGTCATTCTTGTTTTATTAGATTATTCATCAGCTTTCGGTACGGTTAACCATCATATTTTGTTTAAGGTGTTGTTTGAAAGTTTTGGCATTTGTGATAAGGCACTTGACCTTCTAGTTAGCTACTTACAATCTCGTAGTTATTCTGTTAGAATTTGTGATTGTCAGTCTGATTCCATTGATCTTAAGTTTGGCGTTCCTCAAGGCAGTGTACTTGGATCTCCGCTTTTCACTTGTTAAACTTCTGGCCTTGTACAATTGATTGCTTATTTTAATCTTTACTTTCATTTCCCGGGAGGGGGGGCAGCCTTCCCGACGTGGGGGCCCTGTTACCCCCCCCTGGCGCCATAATTACCATTACTTTATTTGAAAGATGTCTTAAGCCTATTCCCTAATGGTCTGTTATGATGATGCTGAAATTAAATCCTTCTAAGACTGACTTTATTATTTTTACTTCAAGAAGTCGAACTAAGCCTATTAATAATGTCCAGATTAATTTTAACGGTTCTATCCTTGGTCCCTCTCTGACATTGTTCGAAATCTTGGTTATTTCCATTTTCATGGAATCCGTTCGATTAGGTCCTTTTTAACAGTTTCTGCTGCTTCCACTTTAGTGCATGAGTTTATCTCATCCAAAATTGACTTTTGTAATTCTTTACTCGCTGGCTTACCTGTTGGAGAGCTAAAGCGATTACAGCTTTGGCGGAATTCTGCTTTCCGTGTTGTTAGTATTAGTTGAAAACATTGTCATATTACTCCCATTCTCAGGATTCTTCATTGGCTCCCTGTTGTTCAAAGAATTAAATCCTTTTATTTACTTTTAGTATTATCCATGGTATTACCCCTGCATATCTTTCCTCCATTGTTAGTGTTTATACCCGTCCAACTCGCTTTATAAATTCTAATAAGCTAATTGGTCCACGAGTCTCACATGTCCGTACTGGAGAGCGTGCTTTCTCGTTTACAGCGCCAACGCTTTGGAATTCTCTTTCTCCCAACATCCGTAATATTAATTCTTACTTTTTCTCTCAGAGCTTATAACGTTTCTTTTTAGTTAGCTTCCAACTTGTCTTTTACACCATTATCTCTTTGCGCTGGTTTCAAGTTTCTATTAATTTTAACAGGCGCAGTATAAGTGTTACCGAATTATTAATTATTATTATTTTAAAGTTTATTTCTTTTTGATGGCAAATTTATGAAAAATAACTGGACCTTAGCTCTCAACAGTAAAAAAGGCCCCCAAATGGATCCCTGGTACATCACTTCAAGCATAATGTAAACATGGAATTGCTAACAGATAAAATGGTAACTTTGGCAAGAAAATTTCCTGCTGTTTGAAGCAAACTAGTGAATTCTCCAATATGAAATTTTGTAGACAGGATTGACACTTCATTGCCTAATTGTGTATCCAATTTCTTCAAAATCCCTGAAAATGTCATATTCTTCAAAGTTACATTTTTATGCAGATCGAATAATAGGCCAGTAACTTATTGCCAATTTTTTGTTTCCGAGTTAGTCATTCATGTAAGCCGCAAAATCTTCAAACTGCTCTAGATCCGTAAGAAATGCTTAGAACGTGGGGAAATTTGATGTGGCACGGTTTCTCAACGATGCCCACAAGTGTGCCAAATTCATCAAAATCGGAGGTGGGTCGGAAAAAATTAGTAGTTTGGCATAGAATGACCCAATTCTAGATCACATCATGGAGTTTTAATGATCTGATCGTGGCTGTGGAATGCCGAGCCGTCACTTTCATTTGTTCTACACACCTTGCTGACACACCCGGATCAGCCCTAGGCAATTATTCCCGCTGTTCCTCCTACACCCCAATCACTCCTATCTGATCATTTGGTAAACAAGTAGTGTTTTTTACACTGTAAAATAACACGCATAGTTTCTTTTTAGATGCGGAAAGCGTCTCTATACCCAGCGTTTCAAAAGTGTATGTCTTGTCTGTCTCTTGGTCTCTCTTTCTGTCCGTCTGGTCATGCTGGTTTGTGCACACTGTTTGGGTTTCTAAACTTAATCACCTCGAGTTCTTTAGACTAGAAACATTGTGGCAAAGAATGAAAACAATGGTTTTACTGTTCACAAACAATGGAACAAAGAAACTAGCAAACAAACAGGAGAAAAAATATAACTTCCTCCAAAATATAGGCGAGAGTGTGTTCGTGTACGATTACTTTTTTGTCTACAGTGTGAAGACAGGTACATTATCACCATTATTACCATTATCACCACCATAACGACTACCATCAAAATTATCAGTACCATTACCATTATCACTATTAGTACCATTACCATCACCGTAACGACTACCATCAACATCACCAGTACCATTACCATTATCACCATTATTACCATTACCATCACCATAACGACTACCATCACCATCACCAGTTCCATTACATGTACGTTTTTAGAAAATTGCATTTGAAAATTGTTTGTCAGTATACATTGACTAAGCAAGGTCATTCTGAATTGCATTTTTTAAACATTGTTTTATCGTATATTTGTAAATTGTTAAGGTTGTATGAAAGTTTAATATATGAACTGTATATTTTTTAGCTGAAATACAATTTAAAAAATGACCATTTTTTAATTTCTGCCTACTGTGGAAAACTAGCATTTGCGACTTATGTCGCATTTGGTTTGGCTTTGCCACAATTATTATTATCATTGTAATTATTATTCATAGTAATACCAAATGCAACATACAGAGTGAGCAGTACTACAGACACTTCTGTGAAATTGGACTTTAAGTTGGAAGACAGATATACCGGCATTCATACGAGAACAGAATTCAAATGGGTAGAACGTGACAACCGTGATTTCATTTCATCAAACTGGACATGTTCCAATTTGACAAGCAACAACAAGGTTATTTACTTTACACGCCATTGTTTGGCGTCACTTTTATCGTTTATGTCTAAAAACTTAGTGAAGTATGTAAAGGGGGCATGCACTTTGAAACTATAAAGAGAACGCACGTCAAGTGCTACAGGTGTGTCAATGGGGTTCCTTATTAAAGAAAATATGTATAGGAGTTAAATTCTCGTTGGTGGCACGCACATTTTTCCTGTTCAGTATTTCTAAAACACTGTTCAATTGTTCGGCCTTAGTTGGCCGATGGGTAAAGACGTTTGTGCGAGCGGTTAAGGCAGGCAAACCTTGAACCATAGCAATAACAACAACATGGGTTCGAGGCCCGCTCGCACCATAGTTCTGGTGGTGGAACAAGTCTTCTCATATAAAGACTATAAACGGTAGGTCCAGTGTACATATGGCTCGTGTTCACTATAAAGAGCCAACACCTTTCGAGACGAGTAGGGGGTTACTGCGATGTTCTGGTTCATACAATACCCTTGTTGTGGACAGACGAATGAGCGCAAGTGTAAGCCAGTACTTGCTGCATGACATGAAGTGACCCTTAGGTAAGTAGAAAGTGATATGAATGTGTAAAATCTTGTCCACAGCGCCTTTTTCAGAGTATAAAGCATAGGGCGCGCTATATAAATCAAACTACATCACAATACATTGACATGCAAATGAAATGTATGTACTGGTTCTCCTCACAACGACAATAGTTTTAAGACAAAAACGCGCCTTCTATTTTTTTTTTTACCATCACCAAGAAAATTAATTAATTACCGTAATTAATTACATGTGAGGTACAAATGTCATATGCGCGCTGATTACGGCTGCAACATTATGGAATGGATTGTGTTCCATAGGTGTTTGTTCCAGTGATTAGGAGTACTAATTGTGAAGATCTTAGACGCCTTGACAATAAACGCTACATAAGTGTCACATATTATCATAATGACCCCAAACAAAGATGTACTCGCTATGCGGTGTTTATTCCGTCTGAAATTAAGTATTAAGGCTGAGCACAGAGCGCTGTCGAATGACGTGTATTCGTAGACCTATATGAATTTGGGCTTCTTTTAAAAAAGTCGGCAGTTCAAAACTGAAGCAGTGATTTGATCTATGTCCAGATGGCACTCTAACTGAATTGCTTCTCCAAACATAGGATTAAATGTGGGTGAATGTCATTACCCAACTACTGAATTTCCCAATACAATTGTATTGCTCTTTGTTGACGACAGAAAGGATGCAAATCATTGTATGAATGGAAATAATAAAAAAAAGTTGTTTCCTTGCCTTGATATTATGGAGTAAACAAATACTCACGTGGTTACCTGTCAAAAATTACAGCCTTAATACAAGCACTATTATATGTATGTCAGACATTTGCAAATGATCACGACACAATTTATAATGTAAATAAATATGTATGTATGATGTTATGCCTGAAGAAAAGGAAACTGATCGTTGTTCCCAATACCTATCTTGCTGGTAACAATTTTTTTTTGCTCGTTTTCATACCTTGGTCACAGTTATATCAAATGATTTTGATGATGAGAAGGATATTATGCGTCAGTATCGAGCTTTGTGTATTAGGGGTAAGGTACTTCGCAGTGAATTTAAGAAATGTTCGGACAACGTAAAATGCTTACTATTTAAAAGTTACTGTATAACTATGCATTGTGTTGTTTTATGGGCTAACTACACATTGTCCACAATTAAATCACTGCAGGTTTGTTTTAACATTGCATTCCGCATGTTTTTACAATTGCCAAAATTCTGCAGTGCTAGTTTGATGTTTGTGACAAGGGGATCCCTTCTTTCTACAAATACATGAGGAAATCTATATATGGATTTTGTAGAAGGGTCACTAACAGCAGAAAAAGTTTAGTTTATACAACAAGCACACATATGCTTAAAAACTCTAAGCTGAATGATAGATGTAAAGACCTTTTGTATATTTAAGTTAATTTAATTATTTTTCTTATTATGAAACCCAAAAGTCTTTGTAACTACATTGTCAGATGTTTTTGAATTTATTTGTTTAATTCAATCTGTTTTTGAATTGTATGTTTTGTATTATATGGATGAAAATCTGAAATAAAGTTGAAATGAAATGAAATAAAAAAACAGTTATTATTTATTATATTATTTATTATTTATTTTTTAAAGGTAATTACCAAAAAAAGAGATACTTTTACCATTGTGAATCTTAGGCCTGGCAGAAAATACATAATCTGTGCTCGAAGTCGGTATCATTTTGATGATAGACCAAAAAATCCCTTTTCACAATGGATATCATTTGAAAATAAAACAAAAGATAGTCGTAAGTAGAATAGCTTTTTTGAGTAATTCCAACATTGCATAAATCCCACCATATCTACGATGGCGGCAGTGGCAGCAGCAACGACGACGGTGGCAGTAACGACGACGAAGGAAACGGCAGTGACAATGATGATTATGATGGTGGTGGTGGTCTTCGGTGTTTGTAGTGGTGATGATAGTGATGACGACAGTGGCGGCGGCAGCGGTATATTTTAAATATGTGAACATTGTGTTTACAAGCACAATTTTTCTTTAGTAAAGGCTATATTTTTTAACAATTAGTGTTTCCTATAGCTACATTGTGGGATAAATTGATATCCTTCATACACTTTCCGCAATAACTTTGTAGGCCTATATTTCGTACAATTTGTTCGACATGAGTTTATCTATTTAGGCAAAAACGCAGAAAATATGAAAATTCAAAAAAAAAAATCGAGGCGACTTTGAGATAGCTTTTAGGTTCATGGTTAGTCAACATTTGTTTAGGTACAATAGTTCAGTTAACATGAAATGATCCAAAACAAATTGCAACAAAAAACAATTATAATGACATGATAAATGTTTTTTACATTGTAAAATACATTTTATTTAATTTGGAAAAGCTAATAAAACAACACATTAGATGTTTATCAAAATCGGAGGAATGGAACAGTGTCTGATTAGCATACATTAAAAATGGCCGCCATTATGTACATGTGCATATATATTGGGATATGACCTTAGCTCGTAAAGACTTAATCCTGGTGTCTATATCCATGGTTATAGGGTCGAGGAACATGTTAGTAAAGTTTTGATAATATTGTGTTGCCTTTCAAGGCTAGTTTACATAAATTCAAAATGGCTGCAATAAAAACAAATATTGGTCTATATTTTACAATTTAATTATATTGACTTAATTCTAAAGTTACCATGCCTAAATTGTTATGACCGTCAAATTCAACAACAATGGATTATTTTAGCATATATTTGGTATAATCTAATATGACTATATAAAGAAACTCAAGGGTTATCTTTTTAGACCTTGTGACATTTTATGACATAATTTAAACATTGTTTTGATTTTTATGAGATATCACAATATAGATAATCAACTGGAATGATATCAACATCAAATTATCACATAACATTTCACCTATGGCTATTACCCATATACCAGAACTAAAATTTGTCATCTTTTCATGAAAATATTTAAGATCTGAACCATTTTATACAAATTCCCAGTTTTATGATGTAGTTATTGAGATAAAACAGTCTGGATCAAAGGTCAACAGTTTACAAATTACATTTTTTATTTATGTAAATTATGCATAGGATATTATCACATCATGTATTACCCTGATTAATGACCTTAAAAACATATTTAAAAAAAAACAAGAAATAAATATCCATGAGTCTTGTCACAATAAGCTAAATTGAGGCATGCCTTGACATAACCAAGTTGTCGCAAAATTGAAAAATGGAGTTAATATGAAACTAATTACACATGTTGTAAGCTATATAATGATAAATCAATTGTCAAAATCAGGTACCTATAACCGGAGTCGGGGCGGGGTTCAGGATGAAGGGGAGAAGGAGGAGGAAGAGGAGTTATGGAACAAAATATACAAAAGTATTCTTTGTATTTGTTTTTCCTGTTGTTTATTTGCTTATTTCTCAATAACTTTCTGTGCGACAACTTGGTGGTTTTGTCATGCCTTGCCTCCATTACTTTAAACGGCGGCCATTTTTTATTCATACAAATTAGGCACTGTTTCACTCCTCAAACTTTGGTAAAATTTATTTACATATTTTGTTTTATTGGGTATTTCAAATCAAATGCAGGTATTGCAGATTTTTGTTAGAATTGTTTTTGGGTTGAGCCCATTAATTTTTTTTCCATATTTTGACTGGAATTGTATGATACTCAGATGTTTCACTAATTTGTTATACCAGAACCAAATATTTAAATATTTTTATGTCCACATTTTATAAATCGTTCATATTATACTTAAGTTAATTTTCCATTCAGTGATTTACAATGAAAGCGTATTAAACCCAAAAAATCTAAACCCTATTCATTCCTAATAAACATGGTACTGAGAATATAAAGGCCAAATGCACACTGATGCAGGACATGGTTATTAGGGTGTATCCAAGAATTGGAAAAGTGGTGGGATTTGGGTAGGGAAGTGAGTGTTCTCAACCCTGATCAAAGATCTTATAATGTAAAGATAGCGCGCTGGCCTATTCCAATGATATGGAATTGCGCCCGCTACAAAATAAGGAGTAACGAACGCGCAGTTGACGCGCAGGTAGAACATATTGCGAATAAAAATGATTTGATTTGATAACATAGACGCATTTATTTAAATACTAATAATATAATATCAATATAT
>JAOTQE010081191.1:0-15700 GCA_025631205.1 Nesometra sesokonis
TGATTTTTCTCTGGTTATACTGAAGCTATGAACCTCATTTAAAAACCAATTTAAAGCTTATAATCTCCTCTATCTAAATACAACTATTACTCACTTTTGGTTTTCTGTACAAAACGACTCATTTTGTGTTGAGACCTTACATTTGTCCTTTTTCTTTTGGTTTTCTTTAATAAAGCTTTACTCCAGTACTCCATCACTTTCCATTTCATATTCTACTGTAGATGCTATACAACATAAATGGCTTCCACTTTTGGTCCTTTCCTCCATTATGTTCATTTTGTCATCAATAGCACTTCTGCTAATAAAATTATACTCCAGTACTATGGGTCTTCTGCAGTCCTCTTCATCTCATATCACCTTCTGATGGATGTCATCCAATATCACTGTACTCTTCTGTACCTCTTGCTTGTGTTTCTGCACTCCTCTTCATCTCATATCACCTTCTGATGGATGTCATCCAATATCACTATACTCTTCTTCTTGATTGTGTTTGTGGTTATATTACTTCACCATTATATCATTACTTCATTTTTGTGCTCTTGCACGTCTCTCTTATAGGTCTACTCTAGTAGTCTTGGTCTTCTCCATCCCTCTCCACCTCCAGGTTCTTAACAAAGTTATATTATAATATCATTGTCTTCATTCTTTTTTTCAATAACATATAAAAACTGTTGATAAAAATATATATAATAAAATCAACAACTCTGTGATTTAAAATTTAAACTGTACAAGAGGGAAACATAAAAAAAATGTATACAAAACATCACAACTTTAAACAATATGTATTTGCGCAATTACTAGGCTATGTGCCTGGCAGAGAGAAAAAAAAATCAAACAAAGAAGTTATCTCCCAAGTTGGACTGTATTGGGAATTCCATATTATGTAGCTGGATATCAGAGCGGATTTGTATAGAAAATTGATTGATTTACTTTATTAAATGTCAATTACTTTGTAGTTTGTCAAAACATGTGTTCAGATCATGGAACCTGTAATGTGACAACTCGACGATGTGACTGCGAAAGTTTCTGGATTGAAAACCCAATAAAAGCTCACTTTGGTCGGAAGGAGTCCAACTGTGGTAAGTTGTAAATTGCTAGTAAAAGGAAGTTTTAGATTTGCAGGTCGTCTGTGGACTGTGACATGGTGACATCCTAATGAAGCTTTGCACATGCATCATGTAGAATCTCATGTTTATTAGCCATTTGGACAACTCCATCACAATGAACCTGCCATTCTCTTTAAACATTGAAAATGCATCTTCGTTGGAATGGAATGAATAGAATTCAATATTTTACCACAGCGAATACAATGCTTTTCGGCATCCATGAAAATAAGCATTCAATATTATAATTATTATTCAATATAGCTTACTTTACTTGTAAGTACCGATTTGTCAGAGCTTCGCGTGCCGCACCGGCGAACAATGCCTAGCTAGCCTACGTCTTCAAAATTACAATCCATGTCCTTCTCTCGCGAAAAAACATTAACAGCAATTCTTGTAGGTTTTTTTATTAATTAGCAATTCTTGATAATCAACAATAGGTGTTCAAACAGAATCTTCAATCAATACATTCAAACTAAAATATAAATCTTACCTCATCGCCAAATACAAAAATTAGTTCTTCACACAACCAAAACTTGTCTTCGGCAAAATTGAATAATAATATAGAATATCTTGTATCTGTATTTCAGACTGGAGTATTTTGTATGTCATCATCGTAGCATTCTTTGTTGTAGTCGCCACTAGTGTTCTCATCTGGATGTGTATCTGTTTCATCTCAAAGTAAGTTAATAAATATGTAGTCATAATAATAGTGGGTATTTATAAGACCCTAGTATCTCCATAAATGTGAGGTATTGTGACAAAATGAGTCGTGTTATATGCCGGGCCATTTTGAGATATTCACAAAAATAGACAGAAAGTCATAATTTCACAAAAATGAGATTCCTGTTGTTTTGTTAACTTTAGTAATTAAATTTTATAACAAATTTCCTGTTTTTGTTTATTCACAATAAACATGTTTTGAACTACATTTTGTAAAGGCTGTTTTTCTAAAGCAATAGTAAAACATACAGGAAGTCAACAGTTGTTTATCTTTAAAGTCGATTTTCTCCAAAGTGTTTTCATATAACCATGTTTTAAACTGATTATTTTCTGGTTATACTAAAGCTATGAACCTCATTTAAAAACCAATTTAAAGCTTATAATCTCTTCCATCCAAACTCAATTTTGGTTTTCTGTACAACTTGACTCATTTTGTAGTGACACCTCACAAACACTCATGGTGCCATTACCAAGTAGGATTAAGTAATTATTAAGAAAGAACAAGGTTTAGAATTATAAAAAGAATTGATTTATTTGTTTCTCCAGTCTTGACTTGAACGTAGTTACACATTCTGTAGAATCATTACAAACGTTTGTAGTAAATTCCACCCTTCAAAAAAAATAACTGTTAACATGGTAGATAATGGAAGTGACAAGGTAGATATATCATATACCAGCCCTACACCACATAAACACATTATTATCCCATTAAAACCAAAACATGTAAATCACAAGATCAGCTCCCCTCTCAAGGGAGACCACCAAGGATGTGATTAATTCCAAGTATAGGAAAATACAGCCATTAATAATTCTTCATACTAATTAGAACTGACATCATAACAATCAAATACTAATTGATTTTAAGGTATCAATAATATCAACACATACTACCTAGTTACTAGGTAGTTCTTTGTGGTTCTAGGTAGATCTTCCTAGTAAGTTAACATGGTGAACCTACCTAGTTGGGGTGTTATTGTTTTCAAAGTGTAGACTTTGGAGCAGTGGCAAGAAGTGATTGAATTGTTACAATGGTAAGTTTGAGGTAGTCTGCAATAGGCCTATATATTTATGCGTGTTGAGAGCATTCCCATTCGTGTAAATTGCCATTATAAGGATGATATATTGTTTATCTGTATCTGAGTGTAGGATACTGAAGTTTTATCACATGACTTAAATGTGAAGTGCAATTCTATATGTTATCTTATGGTTTACAAAGAGCCAGTGTTGTTGCTTAAGTACTGTATCTTCTTCCTCTTTTACTTTTGACAACAGTAAGCTTTGACTTTGTGGTGATCTGAATGGCGGTGGTCACATTAAACACTGCATAATTTTCACAATTGTGATCTCTATTTGTTTTTAATATAGTCGATGTCTCAGGAAGAAGAGAAGACATCGATACAGCCTTCTAGATGAGTTTGATGAACAAGAATCAATGGAGATGATTCCAAAGGCAAATGGTAAGACATGCATTTTTTTTAGGTTTTAAACTCTTAATGAATAATATGCAAAATCCAATATAATCAAATACTCACCTGAACAGATTTTTAACATGCAATGATTAACTCCTTGACATGTTCAGATCAAACAGGGATCCAGTTCCAAGCCTTTTCACAATCGATTTCATAAAGCTTAGTCCAGAATATCTATGACAAAAAAACTTTGATATGTCTATATTTGGTCATGAGGACATCACATCAATACCATACTTGGACAGAGATCCCAAGTTCGAAAAACAGAATTCCTGGAGATTTCCTTCATCCTACCACTGTTTGTAATACCTCCTTCCTGTGTACAAATGCCCTTATTTCCTTGCCTGTTATGGAGTGATAGTTTCTAATATGTATTGACACTGTTATTTGTGTTGTGATCCTCAAAATATAACTGAACTTATGCTTACTTCTAACCAACATTTTGAAATTAACAGGCTAATTTATGCTCTGCTTTTGAAACTTTAAAACCTGGATAATTTCCTGGATAAAACTAAATTCCAGGAGAAAATTTGATAATTCCGGGAGCCTGGGAGATGATCCAAAATTCCTGGAGACTCCAGGACAATCCTGGAGACTTGGGAGCTCTGCTTGGGTATATCATTGCCATATATGGGTACAACAAAGTAATTTGTCAAATAAAGTTTGATAGTCTGGATGGAGCTTTAAAGGGAACTCTGGGATGAAAATTTCTATGGATACACCTATAGAACAGTTAGATGTGACCTCACAGATAAACTTAAAAAACATTTGGACAAAGCAGTAATGAAGAAAAACACTGTCCAAAGTGAGTCCTAAATAAAAAATTGGGTCTACTACTCAATACACGATGCTAAAAAATAGGAAAATTACAGATTTTGAAAGGGTTGTATTTGAAAACCATATCAAATGTCACATTAAAATGTACTTGTTCTAATGTGAATTTGCTGATCTTTGCAATTTTGTGAGTTATGTTTAAATGTGATTTTGGTTTTTAAAGCACAACCCTTTCAAAATTTCCAATTTTCCTATTTAACACTGTAATTTGAGTAGTAGACCCACTTTTGATTTGGGAAAATGTTTCGAACATGTTTTTCGGCATTATCTCATTGTTTAAATGTGAAATTTTATCTGTTAGGTCATAACTAATTGTTCTATAGATTTATCCATAGAAATTTTAATCCTGGAGTACCCCCATAAAAAGAAAATAATGTATGGCATAGAGTTTATTAGACTGTCATATATCATATTGTGTTGCAACAAAGTGTACTTAACAAGACTTGATCATGGTCCAAAGTGTGCTTACACCTGTTTACTGTCGTCTACTAGGGGCCATGTCAAAATTAACTTTCGGCAGTTACTGCAGTAATTCCGTTACAACAGTATTAGTGCAGTAGCTGAAAAAGAATTCCTTTTGTATATTAAATGCAGTCATCAAAGACAACATAATGGCACTGGATTGCTGCAGTAACTGTAGTAGACTTATTGGCAATAGATGTTCTGTTGCAGTAACTGCAACAGATTAAATAAGTGGAGATTCATACGTAGTCATAGATATTAATAGAACTATAAATTTATACTTCTACACTACAGAAATGTACGTACCTCAGGAGTACTTTCGCATGTGCTACATCCGTCTCCAGCTTATGTTTTGCTGTGATCTTCTCATTGGTGATGACATCAGATATCTTTTCTCAAGTTTTGATGATGTCATTTACATCTGGCGTCATCACCAATGAGAAGATCACAGCAAAACATCACCTGAAGACGGATGTAGCACATCCGAAAGTACTCCTGATGTACGTATATTTGTGTAGTGTAGAAGTATAAATGTTTATTTCTATTTGCAACAGATTAATTTTGAAGTGGCCCCTAAATAATGTACATCTAAATAGCTCTATCAGCTTGTACCTGGAATAGCCGATTATTACATTTTTCATTGCTAAACATTTTTTTTGGCCATATTCTATACATCATTAAGGAATTATTATTTACTTTGTCATTGGCATTAGGTGAACTCAAAGTGGCCTTTAGGTCGAAGAATGACCCCTATCAAGGTGTATATTTAATATTTTTGGTCATCTTTACCCCGCTGGTATTAGTTCTGTATCACTCCATATTTAATTTAAATTTACCATTTGTTACCATTTGATGTACTGCGTTTGACTACAATTGTCGTTATTTTATGTCTTGTTGTAATTTTTTTTGTTGCGATGGTAAAACCATATACACTCATTCTATGCAATTAAAAATAAAAAAAATTCATGTAATTAATCTTAAAAAAAAACCAATTTTTTGACATTTTTTGTACCTCCATGTTTACATATTTTCTGTTTTAAAAGTCAATTTATTTAGAGCTTATTCAATATTTTTTTATACCCCATCTTATAAACCTTTTTTAAAGTTTGCTTTCAATTAAACTTACACTTTTTACGTTGCTTTGTCATGGATGTGTCTGATTGTAAATATTTTGATTTTATTGTTCAGTCGTTAAGCATTTTGTTAGATTAAATTAGAAGTGTTTGATATGTTTGTAATGCAATGTAGTGCAATTTTGAGAGCACATACACTGATAAGCAATTTTAGCAATTTTCAAATGCAGATTTCTTAAAACTAACATTTTAAATATTCGAACTTTGATTGTATGATTTGATCATATGAAACAGTTGCGGATATTTCATAAACTATCTAAACTTAATCATACATCTAAAAAATTACAAGAAAGTGTAATTTTGTACAAGGGGCCAAGGCATAATAATGCTGTCTGTAGAAAATTTAGGATAGAATAAGCATCAAGAAGCAACAATTGTTAACTAAATGAATATAAGGTTAGTGTACAAGCAAAGATTTATTTGAAAACTCTTTAATTTGTAGTTATTTTATAATTTATTGTCAATTGTATAATAACATCATTTAATTTAGATGTTTCTTCTAGCTTATTGTTTTTTAAATATATATTTGTAAAATTGTTAATGGGTCACCTATTCTAAAACTTGCTTGCTGTGGCATCCCGTTTCCACTATCATTTTTATAACAACTATATTTAATACCCAATAGTTATCATTATTTATATATTTATGTTCGATTTATGTAATAAAAACATTTGATCATATTTTTAAAATGATTTAATCCTCCCTTTTATTACTGTTTCATTTATTTATTTTTTTAAACCATATAGAAAATTTTTATTTAATTAGTAAATATCTGCTTTTACCTATACAGGTAGAAGCAATGTATTAAACCAGCTAACCAATGCAACAGAGTTCTGAGGTAGTCATTGGTTTAAAGTAAATTTTTATTTGATGTTTTCCTCTGCTTTGGCACCTTCCCTGCGTACCCCTCAACTTAAGAATATGTGCTATTACTATGCTTTAATTTCTTTTATTTTAAAATGTAACTGAATGTGTTTTTTTGTTTTTTAAACACAAACTAAAATATTGAATTGAACACATGATTTGCCTAAAATAAAAATGTTTCAAACTGATAGAAAAACTAAAAAATGTAAATGGTATTGTTAATATAAATTGGCTAGATGTATTTATTAATTACAGTATTTGGAATACCAAATTGAAGTATTAGAAAGGAACTGATCTGATTTATTAGCCTGAAAGATTTCTTTCTTTTTCCTATTCGAGAATAAAATTAAATAATTATGCAGGTAACTAAATATGTTTATTATTTTAGAAATAATAAACGGGTAAATTTCCAAGGAAAAAAAAAACATTTTTGCTCTATTTTGGAAGAAATTCCCCTTTAAACTAATATTTATTTTTATTTTATTGGGGATGAATTATATACATTTGTTCTTTTCACCCTTGATTTAACCTCAGCCAGATAACTTGTCTCATTGGCGGAGTGATTGAATCATTTGAAGTGTTATGTTATGAATTTGTTATATCTAGAATTGGATAATTTTTTTTTAAAGATTTTGATAAATTAGTCATCATTTCATGTTATTTTATTCATCATATTCACAGCAAGATTTCATGCTTTTACTTCTGTATTCAGATGACATTTCAGGTTTTTTTTTTTTTTGCTTAAGTTTTGTTTAATTTTAATATATGCCTTCACTATTTAATTTCTTCATGAAAGTGGCAGTTGGCTGTTTACTTTTTAATGAATTTCAATATTGTTTAGAGTCTGCACCTCAATTTGTTTGTATTGGTTCTGATGTAGGGTCTCTCTTTACAGATTTATCAATAAGATAAGTCTGCAAGAAAGTATAATACATATGCCAAGCAATGAGATACATGCCATCATGATAGAATTTAATATTTCAACATAAATTATGTCGTCATGATTCCTGATGATGACATAAATTATGTCGAAATATTGAATCCTGTCTCGATGACAGGATTCAATATTTCAACATAGATTATGTCATCAGTCTTGATGATGACATAATTTGTCGAAGTATTGAATCCTGTCACGATGGCATGTATCTTATTGCTTGGAGTGTGAGGATGTCTGCTTTGGAGGTTCAACTGTAGTATTACCCGTATCGGCCATGTAGAATTACCAGTCAAGAGTAGTGGCGTAACTTTCTCGAAATCTTAATTACAGAGGAACCTTTTCAAGGTTATGTCGTAAATTGTGCATATTTAGTGTGCTTGCAAAACTATTATTCATCATCTGACAGGTTAATTTACTGAACATGTGCATTTTTGTAACACATGCTCAATTATATTTTCATTCAATTTAATCAGATTTTCCAGACATTTTAAAGTGTTTTTCCCAATGCTTACCACCCTCTACGGTTTCTGATTGCTACACACTCTTGTTCGTTTCTAAAAAAAGAAGTTCATACATCAGAATCAATACATCATATTTTATGTGTTTTCTAATCATTTATAACTCATTACTTTATCAGACTTGTGCTTGACCTTACCTTGAATAAAATGTTAAAAAAATTATGAAATTCTTTCAGGAAAGCAAAACAGCAGTATAATGGTGTCAGAATCCGACGATTCAGAAGAAGATACATTATTTGAGCCGAAGAAGAAATCAAAAACATCAAATGGTTTTGTCCCGCATAAAAAGAAAGGAAGAATACCGACTGCGTACTCGGACAGAATAAGACACGACAAGTTATGACCTAACTCAAAATGGCTGCCATGTTCAAAATGATTGTGAGAGGTGTTGCAAGAAAAGAGTATAAATTCTATGTTATTATTTGTAAATAAAAGTTATCTTTTTTTTCTTTCATTTTTAATGTATACTGCAGTTGATCCATTCCATAGTAGCTTGTCTAAAAGTGTCTTAGAATTTTTAGTTTCTTTTTTTGACATATACTTGTTTTTTATCACTTGCAGTTTTTAAGTTTAACCCTAATCCCATTGATTTATTTTTTGGATCTTTAGCCAATTCGGGGAGCAGGAATTGAGACCCCTAAAAAATCGGCAATGAATAAACCAGTTGACTTGAAAATTGGGACATGTAAAACAACTCAAGTAGAACGAGAATAAGGTATTAAAAAGAATGGGCTATTACTTTATTGTATAATTAAAAATATGGCATCAGATAACAAATTGCATGAAACCTGTTCAAAAATCGCAAGTTTTTGTGTTTTACAAACAATGTTGTAATAAAAGAGGGCAGTGTTGGTAAAGCAAACAAAAATTGTCCTGTACAGGATAAGTTCAGGCCAGACTTTAACATTTTCTGTGAAAAATTTAATATGTCTATATATGGTCATGATGACATCACATCATGACCAAACAAGGACATATCATTACCATATATGGGTTTATAAAAAAATTTTGGCAGATAAAATTGTATAGTCTCGATTGAGATTTTCATTCCATGTGTCGCGTGAAAGTAAATTATCTCGTAATGGATACACGCAACTTCAAAAGGTTATGCTACTTTCAAACTTAAGGTATTCCCTTCAACGTCTTAATTATTTTGGCAGAATACACAATATTTTGCTGTTAATAATTTAATTCTAACTCGTATAAATTTATTAGCTGCCCCTTTTACAATACAGCATGTTTGTCAGGTGTCTTGATGGACTCGCATTCTAATAATAATAATTGGGAAGTATACTAATAAGGAGATGAAATAAAAGGAAAAGTTAAGAAAAGCAAAAGAAGTAGGTGAGCTCAAATTGAAGAATACCTGGTTTGCCCACATAAGGAAACCCAAAAAATTAAAATATCTCTCATAACATTCCTAATTTATGTGTATATATAGTATTAATAATTATTTATTTAAGAAATCCTATTACTATCTGACAGCTCTATTGTAAGATATTTATTTTTATAAAGAATTAGTAATTATTTAGAATTTAATTGTAATACAGCTTTGACCAGGTTTATTAACATGATGTGTAGTTAGAAAGGTGGCTAACTCAATTGAAGTGATTAAACGTCCAGTTGAGTATTGCCACAAGTGTTGGAGACTGGGGTATCAAAGTTGACAACAAGGAGAAGGGAATTAATGAAGCTGATGATTTTTTTAATCAGTGAACAAATGAAAATACTAAATCAACATGCCTGTGAACACAAATTACTTTAAAAGAGGCCAGAAATATATTCTTTGTAGCATTTAATGTGATAAGCCATGGAGGTGGTTAATTTAAAATTACACTACATTTCTCTGAAAATGTAGGGTAAAATTGTTCAAACTTACTAATGGGAATGTACACGTAATGAATAAAATTTGTTTTTCAGGTGGTGGGTTTTGAGATTTTCAGTTGACTGGATACGAGAGTGTCATCACAAAGTGAGTCATGTTGTAAAAAAAAAGCAGAATTGAATTATTGTTATATTCCGATAGAAGATAGTATAAACTTTACTATTGTTTTTGAATCAAGTTCATAGGGCGAGTACAACCAGAGAAAAATAGTTTTGAAATGTACATGCATGAAAACGCACTTTAGAGAAAATCAACTTTAAAGATTATAAACTGTTGACTTTCTGCATGTATTTCCTTTGATTTTGAAAAATAACCTTTACAAAATGTATCTAAAAAACATCTTTATTGTATATAAAGATAAACAAAATGTTTCAAATTATAAAATTTAAGTAAATAAAATAAAATAAATCTCATTTCCTTCAATTTTTGAGTTTCTGTCTATTGTTGTGAATACTTCAAATTGACTAGGTGTACAACACGACTCATTTTGTCACCACACATCACATGGTGTCGTGACAAAATGAGTCATGTTGTACGCCAGGCCATTTTGAGATATTGACAAAAATAGTTAGAAAGTCATAATTTTATAAAATGAGATTTTCATTGTTTTGGGAAGTTTTGTTATAATTTTATAATTGCAAACATCCTGTTTATGTAGTTTTTGAACTGCATTTTTAAAAGGCTATTTTTCAAAATCAGTGGTAAAATATACAGCAAGTCAACAATTGTTTATCTTTAAAGTTGATTTTCTCCAAAGTGTTTTTTAATGTGTGTACATTTCAAAATTATTTTTCTCTGGATACACAACCTATGAAGCTAATTCAAAAACCAAATTGAAGCTTATAATGTCTTCTATCATAATATAACAATAACTCAGTTTTGAATTTTTGTACAACACGACTCATTTTGTGGTGACATCACACATATTCGAAAATATTAAGTGGTTTGCATAGAAGGCATTTGTAAACATGTATAAAATGATGTTTCTTTATAAAACAATCATGACTTGTGTGAAATAAGCTGTGTGTATTAGAAGTATTTATGAAATTGCCTTTGTTTATACACCATCCAAATATGGACAAGTTTGGTTGGGTTTAAACGGAGTAATGAATTAGAATTACATTAATATAAAATGTACTCATTAGGAAATAGATTTTTTTTCACGATTTGTATTCTTTGTCTTTCAGTACTACTTTTAACTATATAAGGTGATAATTAGGTAAAATTTAGTGTAATTGTTTAGGCTGATGAGCCTTTGATAAACTAACATTAAGCCTGTTTTCCTGCCAATCGTTAATCCAAAAATGCCAATTTGAAACGGCATTTTGAACCTTTTGAACATTTTGAATTTAAATCACACTGAACTGTTAATTTCTAGTATTTACCATACTATGGCCAACGAAATTCACATACCGCATTACGACGAATTAAAATTCCCACAAAACAAAAGAACTTTCCGACTACAAATTTTTTTCATATGAGTTAGATATTGTATTCTGAATACAAGTTACAACTCATGAAAATGTAAAAAAAATACAAAATGTGTGATTTATATTTACGGCCCAAAACCAATGCTTGCCATGGGAAATGTTGTCTCGCAATCACCCAAATTTAACGATCCAAATCGTTAAAGTTGAAGTCAGTTTAACTTTGACGATTCAAATCTTCTTTTGACGTCAAGATTTAGGTTGAGAGTGACATTTTTTTCGTGTTAGTCGTAAAAATTGTCATTCAAGATTAACGATCGAAAATGCCATTTCAAATATCCGATTTTGGGATTAGAGATCGACGGGAGAACATGCTTTAGGTTACCGCAATTATAGTTCATAAAACCTCATTAACCCAGGTTCAAGAAAACTAGTGAAGGTTTATAGTGTGAAACATCACACTAATCAATCTCATAGAAACAAAACTTAGTGTTAGTTTATCGAGGGCTTGGTGGCCTAATGAATGGCGTTTGTAATTGTCACAAACAACCCAGGCAAATGTTTTACTGGGGTTTGTTATGTCCATTCATGTTCAGGGCTTTTAAATCACTGCCCAATGCCCTGGTAGAAAAATAATTTACACTCGTCAACTACTTTGGGCAAGTGGAAGAAGTTTGGGACAAACAAAATTTAGAAAATCGTTGAATATAGGTCAAACAAATATTGAAATATTTTTTGTGATCTCTACTCTGATTTTTCTCATTTCTTTTAACTAATCTAACTTTCAAAAATTAAATTTTTAGATAGTATGCTGTGTATAGTAAATATTCGTGCTGTGTGGGCATAATGAATGAAGAAATTGTTAAAAAATATTAAGAGAAAAGGTGATTTTTATATTTTTGCAATGTATAAAAATTATATAATATTTAAGGATGTATGCTACTCATTTATGTTACATATATATTTAATTGGTGTATAGTTTTAGTAGACTTGATGACTGTATAATTACTATATTTTTGTCAGTTGTTTTATTTCTATTTTTCAAATCTACAAACAACCCAGGCAAATGTTTTACTGGGGTTTGTTATGTCCATTCATGTTCAGGGCTTTTAAATCACTGCCCAATGCCCTGGTAGAAAAATAATTTACACTCGTCAACTACTTTGGGCAAGTGGAAGAAGTTTGGGACAAACAAAATTTAGAAAATCGTTGAATATAGGTCAAACAAATATTGAAATATTTTTTGTGATCTCTACTCTGATTTTTCTCATTTCTTTTAACTAATCTAACTTTCAAAAATTAAATTTTTAGATAGTATGCTGTGTATAGTAAATATTCGTGCTGTGTGGGCATAATGAATGAAGAAATTGTTAAAAAATATTAAGAGAAAAGGTGATTTTTATATTTTTGCAATGTATAAAAATTATATAATATTTAAGGATGTATGCTACTCATTTATGTTACATATATATTTAATTGGTGTATAGTTTTAGTAGACTTGATGACTGTATAATTACTATATTTTTGTCAGTTGTTTTATTTCTATTTTTCAAATCTATACATTTGTATTTTGTCTGAATGGCCTTTAAGAAAGGGTGCAACAAAACTAAAATGTATTGTAGTGTCTTCTTTGGGGTCATGTCCTAGCTATGCTATATTTTGTTTAAACCAACATTGAACCATAGATATATTATTTTCGGCTAGATGGTGATCTTAACACTGTAGAATTGCAATCCCATGTAGGTGCCTACTATTTTGATTTCTTCGGCCTTTGTCACAAACATGCAAGTTAAATAATAATAACGGTTTTACAATTATTGTATTTTTAACATTGTTTTGTCATACCAATTACTTAAATATGTCACCCATATTTTATGTTGTTGATGTCTTTAGATTTTGATTAAATTTACTTGCATTTATTGATAAATTTAAAACTTCTATGAAAGATTGCGTGTGCGAAATTTTTGACATAGCAGCAGGGTTAGAACATAACGCGATTTGATTGGTTGGATTCCAGAATAGTAGCCGCTTACATGGAACTGCACTTGGGACTATGTATTCTGTGAAAGTTCACCATCTAGTCGTAATCTATGAGTTGAACACAGTTTTTAGCTTTCTCCATTGGAAGTCGCCGATGGTTGCTGGTCCAAAGCTGTGGAATGTTCTTTCTGTTCATGTTTACATTCTTAGGAAAAAAAAACACCAGGTTTCCTACCATTCGTTCTTTTTAAAATTATCTAATTCCTTTACTTTTTTCTTTGAACTTACTTGTCAGTGACACTTGTGATAATTTTAATTCAAAATATGCAAGGTCTCACCACAAAATGAGTTGCATCATAGATAATAGAAATTAAGATAATCACCAAAATATTTGGTCAATTTTTGATAATTTTGTTTTAATTTATAAGTACTATGGGACTTTACATATCCTTAAAAATATACTTTTTAAGTCCGTTTTCTTACAGGGGAGTGTCCGTCATATTTTCTATCATAATAATATTGTATCACTTGGTGTATATAAGAGCGATTATACACTATGTATCCTCCCATATTAAAATTTCTTAGTAGATTTAAGTAGGTACCTATAGCCTTATAAGCTATCAACCCTAGTAGATAGCTGTATTGCCTACTAAAGAAATAGACTTATGGCATTTTTTAAATAGATGTTGATAGATTTTTTTCCTCATTAACATATTTCGTGACAATATTAGTAGATTTAAAACTACTAAACAACACTCTAGAATTAAATTGTTTGGTCTATTAATAACCTACTAAAATCTACATAAATGTAGATATTTAAGAAACTGAGTAATAGTAAAATAGATAGTTTTAGGCTACAACAAATCTATTATAAAGACAATTGTTTTTGTTCCTATTACTTACATGACTATTAAAAGTAGTATTGTTGCAATCTTCATTTTGTTGGAATTATCTATTAATATCTATTAGCAGGAGGTTATCCTTGCAGTCTATTAAGACTAGTGTAGGCAGAACCTACTTATCAACTATTTATTTATGTAGTTGATTAATTAGCCATGAAAATCCTTAGTAGCTTAGATTTAGAAATCTACTTGTTGGCTATTAAGACCTACAAAAATAAAGCTAAAACTACTATTAGAGAACTACTTATATTTATTAAGCTTTTTTGATATGGGCTGTGTAAAGTCCTATCACTAACTTTTCCGGACATCCAATTGACTAAAAGAACTACATTTTTTAATTTAGTATTTAGTAAATTATCTTCCAACTAATATTCAATAATGAATGATGAACAAATAGATGATGACATTTATCTAGTACAGTATGTATATTTTGATTTGTAAAAAAATCTCTTTATTGTTATATTGTATATTGTCTAGATGTATTAATTTGTGTACAATTCCTTTGCTTATTTTATCATCTATATTACGTGTGTTGTTATTTTGATGTATATTTACTTTGTTTATTATTACATATATTATCATATATTGTCTATAAAAATATTTTGAGGTCTCACCACAAAATGCGTCGCATCGTAGGTGACATCAAATTGAGATAATCACCAAAATAGGAATAAAGACAAATTTTTGAGAAATTGTTTATTTTTGGATTGCTTTATGAGTGGTTTTCTCAATACTGTTTTTATACAACATGAAAACCTCATATCTTTGGATCTACTTGTCCAATGACTGTCATTTAATGTGTAGATTACAGCTTATATTATGCTCTATTAGAAGGTAGTATCAGTTTTTCTACCATGAGACTCATTTTGTGCCGAGACCTCACATATATTGTTTATTTGTGTTATTTGCTCTAGCAAATTAAAATGCAATTGAGTATGTCAATATGACTATTTAGAGATTTTTTTCTGTATATTTTGAATTATGAATAGAAATAAAAACCTTGTTTGTTGAGGGAGGCAATTACATTTTAAGTTTTTCATTTGCACATTAAGAGATTTGAATAAAAGAAATGAAGAATTATAATTTGTAGTTTAATGTGTTTGTGTTTGCAATTATTATACTTGCATGAAAACACCCTATTAAATATAAATCACCCTTACAAATTTTGTTTTAGTGAAGTTTCGCAAAGCTACGATTGGGTATGTCACTTTTTCATTTCTTTATAGTTGCTAAATGTGTCAAAAATATATAAAAACGTCTACCTACAAATTGTTGTTGATTGTCATCAAATACTGACAACTGTGACAAATATCATTCAAAGTATGGAATTTTAATCCCAGAGTTTCCACATGTGTATGAATGATAATTTTTAGCTGATGAAGCAGTTATCAAGATTGTCCATGCCTTAATTACATCTCGGCTGGACTATTGTAATATTATTTTCTATGGTCTTCCAAAAAAAG
>JAOTQE010081202.1:0-15699 GCA_025631205.1 Nesometra sesokonis
ATCCGTGGCCGCGCGAGGAATCCCTCGGTAGGTGGGGACCCCCCCCCGCCCCCCCCCCCCCCCCCCACCTCCATGGGCCGGAGGCCCCGGAAAAATTTACGTTACTTTACAGGCTAAAAACACATTGGAGTCCATCAAATGTCCTGTTTTTCTGATAACCCTTGTCTTTATTTTGAAGTTCAGACTTGCGAGCGAAGGGGAATTTAGGCTGGAGACAAGGGGCCGCCGAAGGCCCGGTGGGGTCCTGGACCCCTGAAAAATTGCGTCCACATCATCATCATCATCATTATTATCATCATCATCATCATCATCATATAATTTAAAAAAACGCGTCACCACCAATATTGTGAACGAGCTGCATCTATATGATGACGCTATTGATGACGCACAGTGCATAGAACGCAAAGGAATGCCGACGTCGTTTCCAACATGGCGTCCCTGCTTCGACAGTTCAAGAATCTTTCGCCATGTTTCGGACAAAAGCTGTTGAAAAGTGCGGTGTTGAAAAATGCACCGGCCATTACAACAATTAGGTGTGTTAGTGTTCCATGATATGAGTTTAAATTTAGTTTTAATTGGTGTTGTTTTTATAAAAATATCCGCAAAGCCTAGGCACTCCACCCGTCCCACACCATCGGTCAATCTTTAAAGACTTTATTTCGCCGCTCTAGCTGGGCACAATCTCGGGCCTTGGCAGTCAGGTCAGATGGGCTTAGCTTGGGGCTAGGGTCTAGGCTTAGGTCGTAAGTTACTTCAAATGAATCATTTTGTATTGAAAATGTGTTGCTACCCTAGTTTTAACAATTGTAAGGTCTAGGCCTAGAGTAGTCTGTAGATGTTTTGCCAACTTATAAATTATTATTAAAAAAAATGAATTGAGAGTCGTCGCATGGTTCACTCGGCATAGGTAGGCTTCGATCAAATTTCCTTCAACACTCATCACGGGCCTAGAATTCATATTTTCATTTTACGATCGTTTTGTAAGTGTCAAAAATATTTTTCTGACACAATGTTTGTCATCACTTCAAGATGTTTTCCGATTCATGAAAAAGGCGTATTTAGCGTGTTTTAGCAGAGCTTCCAAGTCTCCTGGATTGTCCTGGAGTCTCCAGGAATTTTATATCGTCTCCTGGGCTTCCTGAATTATCAAATTTTCTCCAGGAAATTCTCCAGATTTTGAAAAATGTTCACAATGAGACCATATTTTTGGCCTATTTTTTCAAAATATTGGTTGACAATAAGGAAATGTGAAGTTTCAATGTTTTTTATGAAGAGTAATGGCATACCTTAACATTGACAAAATCAGAAACTAATGTTTCATGATAAGCAATGTGTTTAAACAAAGGTACTTTACATGCATTTTATGAAGTGTACACATTAAAACTGGTGTACGGACAACCACGACAAAATCTCCAGGAATTTTGTTTTTACAACTTTTTGTAAAAAAGTCTGGATTTGGATTCCACAAAATTGGGATCCAAGAAACTTATAATTTATTAAATATGAGTCAACAATTTGATTTAAGCCTACTTATTTGTTGGTGCAGCAGTTGTGTTTCCGACTTCCAATAACGAGGTTGGTGGTTTGAGTCTCACTCTGGTTGGCTATTTGTGTTCTTAGGCAAGACTTTCACTTTATCCACATTGCCTCTCTCCACCCAGGAGTATAAATGGGTACCTGGAGGTACAAATGCCTTAGGCCTATGTGCAGATTACAGCTGAAATATTGTGGAATGGATTGTATTCCATAGCTGACTGGGGGTAATAATTTAGAAATGCTTAGATGTCTTGGCATTAAGCGTCACATATTATTTCTAAATTTTGTAATTTAATAATTTCTGTTTTTCAGAGGTGCAAGGCAGTGGCAACCAGAGCCAGAGGATGTTGAGTGTTACTCAAGGGCTGTTATGTACCCAGATGAAACCACCTCAAAATGGCCTCATCCACCATGGGATGGTAATAAATAAATATATGAAAAAAAATGGCACTGTAGCTTGGTAGTTAGCATGCTTGCCTTGCAATACTAAGGTCCTGGGTTCAAACCTGGCTGAATACTAGGTTCTTTCACTCGACTTAGCAATGCTACTCCCCAGGCCTCATAATGAGACTTGGTTTAGAAAGCATGGTGTAGATCTCATCCTGTAAGTTGCGAGAAAACTCATTGTTGGATGTGACATAAAAAGAAATAGTACATAATATAGTTTTTCACCTCATTACATTTTTCTCACTGCTACAAAGAGACTGTCTACCACCATACTGTAGTTATTTAAACATTTGTCGGAGAACTGATGTGAAAACAAGAGGGCACTAATGAGTGCACTTCTCCGCAGATCATTTGATAAGAAGCCTCTTTATAAATTTCCCTACAAATTTCTCATAAAAAAATGGCTTAAAGGAGAAATGCATTAAAACACAAAGACAACAGAATGTCTGATAGAAATAATACATTTATAGTAAAAATTTGGAAAAAAAATCTCCATGATATGTAAACCCATGAGTCCTACTTCACAAACCAATACTAATTTAATATGTAACAGAGTAAAATTAAGGGTTTTGGTGTTAATATACCAAAATACATAGTAACTACAGTTTTTTTGCTGCCTTCAAAATTTTATCTACTTGAGATTCAAGAAACGTTTTAACCAACTCAGCTTGTAGGCTGTTTACTGAAATATACAGTACAGATACCAACAGGCAAATAAATTACATTGGTAAAAGCATAACGTCTCTGACAACTTCGTTAACACCTCCCTACTTTCGCTTTACATTTCTAAACAAGCAACAAGCTAGCAGCATTGACAAATCAAGTGCAATGCAGCAAAGCTTCCATGGTAACTCTATGTACATGTTCATGTGCAAACCATGGTATTTTAAAGTAGTTTTTATTATATAATAAATCTTGTATATTTGAGCAGATTAAATGTGTAAATTAGATACACATTTTGTTTTACTTTGTGTATTGGATTCAAGGAGCCACTAACTTTCTTCTTCTCCTTGTGTACAAACCGTACAATTGCTACGCATGAGTGACCACATACAATCGGTATGTCAACAAACAGCAGCTTTTGGAAAAGTGGGGCCGGAAGGGGAACTAGTAGAGAGACAGAGTTTGAGGGGGTCCGGGGGCATGCTGCTCCGGGAAATTTTGGTCTTTAGATGTCTGGAAATGGCCTCAGGGGCGTGTTAAGGGATCAATTCTTGCTGAATATTTTAATTTTATAGACAATGTTAATAAGATTGATATATTTTACTTTCTGAAGGGGGGGGGGGGGCGGCACCGCTTTAAATCCGCCCCTGAACAGTAGACCTTATCAGTGGCAGATTTAAGCCCCCGTAAAATTTACCCGAAATTTTTTTTGGTTTAAATAATGGCTAATTCTCTAATAGTGGTTGCTGCATGTTGGGACCCCTAGAGGATGACAGTCGGACCTGTTAATCTAAATGGTTTTTCTTTTGCTTTATAAAATTAAATCGGGATTTAAACACGCCCTAAATCACAATCCTGGATCTTCCCCCTGCTTTTCCACGTGGCCTCAGTTCTCCATTCCTCAGAGTATACCTCAATTTTAGCTTGTTTCCTTTGTTTTGTAAAACTTAAAAATTTGTAACTTATTTAATTTTAGATGTTGATCCACCAGTGGAAAAAAATGTCTCAAATCTTGTGGTAAACTTCGGCCCCCAACATCCTGCTGCTCACGGCGTACTGAGGCTGGTCCTGGAGCTAAGTGGAGAGGTAAGTATCGTTAAAAGAGAGTTTGAAATTAGTGTGTGATGTGGGCATGTAATGTAGTTCGATTTATGTACATATTCCTATGAAATTCTTTTCTCCTCATGTCATGTTATGCAGCAAGTACTGGGTCATGTGTGGACCAGTACACCATGGTAACCCCCTACTCATCTTGAAAGATGTACTAGGTTCTTATAGTGCACATGAACCATTTGTGTACACTAGGCCTGCAATTTATAGTCATTATTTTAGAAGACTTGCTCCACCAGAATCATGGTGTAAGTGGGCCCAGAACCCATCCTTTTGGAAAAAAAATAGCACCTTCTGACTAGGTAGGTCTACCATGTTAAATTACTAGGGAGATCTATCAAGAACCACAGAGAACTACTGTACCTAGTAAGATAGTATATATTTACCCTGTATGTTGATGTTACTAATGCCTTAAGGTTTTTTTCTAAATAATGGCTGTTTTTTTACTTGTAGAGCATTGCTAACCATATCCTCGGTAGTATCCCTTAATATGTAGTTTCTATAGCATACCTGCCAACATTTTTAATGTCAAAAGAGGTAGGAACCAAATCAATATGCAAGGCACGCGGGGTGGGTTAAAATCCCCTCTTCTAGTGTGAGTTTATGCTCTGTATAGCCATTTTACAGACATTCAGGGGTGGCTTCAGCGGAGCTAGAAAGAAGGGCCAATGTCAATTTGGACAAACACGAGTGTGATATTTTAACAGTAAACTGATTGAAATTTAGGTGTGAATCCAGGGCCTCCTAGGACCCAGGGAAATGTTTTTCTACAGATGCTTTTTAGTACAATTTAGAGGTCCAAAGTATGCAAAAAAATATTATATTGTCGTGTTAAAAGGAGGGAATGGTTCCGTTGACCCCAGTCCCTCCACACCCCCGCACACCCAACCCACCCATTTTAGGCGTACAGAGCCGGAACAAACAAAATGTGGTACCACCATCTTTCCAGTTTGTGAATTATTATAAAAATTGCTCATTTCCACATTTTATAAATATATAAATTATAAAGTTAGAAACATCTACAACTAAATTTCTGAAACTTAACAAAACATCACACCCAACACTTTCATTTAACATAGAGCAGCACACTGTATTATTTACAACTGCTCTTGTCGCTGTGAAAGTGCCTGGTATATCGCAAACTTTGCTTTGGCTAACAAATCATCACGTGGAGACCAGGAGTGGCGTAACATGTTAGATCGTTTGAAGATGTTGATTTTGGCTGCTAGTAAACCATATAATGTGTTTCTAATACTGTGAGTTTCTTTGTAGACAGTAGTACTGGCGTGGCCTTCTTTTCCTTTTCCAAGGGAACTTCTGGTGTCTGTCATGTGGTAATTTTCGTGACCAAAGAAAATAGGGTATCACTGTCACAAATTCCCCTGATTTGTTTCTCCACACAGAGTGCGTCTATAGTCAAGGAAACACACAATGAAAGATAAACAAAAAAATATGAGTGCGATTCATTTTAATAAACAGCTTAAACATATGATTATAAACAGTTTACACATCACAAGAGTACACTCACGGTACCGGTTACACTCTCACTACTAGTGTTCATTTCTGTGGCCACCTGTACGTTTACAACAAGAGACTCCGTGCGTAGTTCCTGCGTCGCAGAGTTCTGTCGCCGTCAGCTCACGTCCTACGATCGTGTGAGTCCACCATTTTGGACAATCAAAATAGCCTTGGCTTGCCACTGCCCGCACCAATCGGAACCATACCCGAACCAGAAAACACTGAAAATTACATTCACAAAATAATACAACATGTCCGACAATAGCACGATAATACCATAACACCAATCGTGCATAACAGTCCAGCATTAAGCTATGCATTGATTATTATTGGTTAACAATAATAATTTAATAATAACACGGTACTACTCACAAACTATCTATCTGGCAGAACATATAAAATCTGTGGTCCTTCAACACGGCTAACGCCTTGGCACCACACCCCAATTGTGAGCTATCGCTCCACTGTGATAACGCACCGCACAATTCCCAGGATTGGCAATATTCGCTGACTAACGTCCAGCTTACATCTTTTAAAACACAACCGGTCTCAGTTGTCTCTCGTCTGCCTCTACCTATTGTTACACACAACACGTCTATTCGTGGAGGTGCAGCTGCAATATTGTATGCAAATTCAAATATTCCGTATAACCGTTCTAATTGATATTGCACGGTAAAATATCACCCGAAATCCATGAGAATCATAGTATGCGTTACTATGTGGAATAAGCAATATGTGCTTTGCAAACTGACACAAATTTGGATACGCTTTCTGATCTGTGGCTGGGTCTTTGATTTTATACATATCTTCCTAAAATGCATCTACACGGTCAGTGGCGTTATACTGCGGCAGGGCAAATACATTGGCAGCCTGATAATTACAGAATTTCCTGCATAATGCCTCGTGCGATAATGATGTTGTAGGTGCAACACTATCAGGTAGATTGCCAACAATCTAAAGCAAGAAAGTCTACTCTCCTAGCTGGGTCAATAACCATGGCCTTCTTGATGATACGGTCTTGCAGAGGAAAAGCCTTATGTATGTAATTTAATACATTAGTATAAAATTCCCTGCTGAAGCTGAAGCCAGTAAATCAGTTCAGCTACCTTTGATGCATCATCTCTTCAGATGCTAAACTTCAGAGAAATTGATAGCAGACTCGCCAAGGCAAACAGTGCATTTGGCAGGCTGTTCAAAAGAAGGTGGTGCAATAAACATATAAAGAAAAATACAACTATCAGTGTACACAGTGCTGTTGTACTGACCACTCTTCTGTATGGTTTGGAATCATGGGTCCTACCGTCATCACATATGACTCCTTGAGCGCTTCCACTAGCGTTGTCTTCGCACCATCCTATGCATCCACTGGAGTGACCTCATTCCAAACACTGAAGTCCTCATGAAGGCTGTTATGACCAGTATTAAGGCAATGCTGATGAAATCACAGCTACAATGGGCAGGACACATCTCCGGAATGGAAAATCATCAATTACCAAAAATAGCATTATATGGAGAACTCTCCTCTATTCATCGAAGTATAGGAGTCCCAAAGAAAGATTTAAGGATAATTTGAAGAAAAACCTAATTGCTGGACAAATAAACCACAAAAAAAATGGTCAACTCTAACCTCAAACCGTGTGGCCTGGCGTCAAACTATTCACCAAGCCTCAACTCCTTCGAAAACACACGCAGGTTAGCCCTTGAGGATAAAAGAAGAAAAGAGGAAAAATCAAAACACTGAAACACAATCACCACATCAAACTTTCTTCTGCAGCCGTTGTGGCCGGACCTGCCTTTCTCGCATCGGATTTGTCAGTAACAATCGAGCCTGCAACAGACATGGACAAATGCCTTCCTGAATCTTCGATCGCGAAGTCAAGCCAAGAGATAAAATTCACTGACTTTTGCCTTAAATTTGTTCATGCCCCATGTGTCAGCTATGGAATTTCTTTTTTGATTAGTTGCATGGCTCCAAATCCAATAAACAATTCCTGGTCATCCTTTTGAAGCTGTGGATTGTTGAAATCGATTTCAAGAACGTCTTTAGTTTCTTGGATTATACACGGTTTTACCAAATATGATACAGGATAATCTACAGAAAGCAAAATAGAATTGCAAAATTTAATAATTTACTACGATTACACTGTCATATTGTACTTGAGCATGTATGCATTACTACAATACTGTGTAAAATTATTATTAGTATAAATATAAATTAATATAATACTTCTGCAAGTACAGCATTGTTTATTAATGCATGTTTTAAAATAAAAAACTATTGGAACATTGTAATTTATAATGTGCACACACCTTATAGTGTTTCAGCATTGAAGGATACAAACGATGGATCATAGGTGCCTCGGTTTGTAGTAAAACATGGCATGGTAGCATTAAGAAAATGTATATACAGCTGCTGTGTGGGTCCTTAAAGTCTCTTTTCCCTTGGCCCAGCTTTAGTATTTTGCGTTCTTGGACGTTCATAGTCGTCTTCATCATCATCAAAACAGGTCAAGAAGTAAGACTTCAGGCCATCCCACAAAATGAGTGTTCGCTCTAGACATTTCTGCAGGCTTAACCAATGAGTTGATACATGTTTCAATACTTTGCGGACTTCTGTATTCCAGAAGACAAGTAGTTCCCCTAACTGGTGTTTTCTCTTTGCAGTACAATTAAATGGAAATATGTAACATACAGTATATTTAAACGAGTAAAATAAATAATTTTAAAAAGCTAAATCGGTCTAAGTGAAATCTTTGAAGGAGACGGTATAAACTGTTAGATTATTTTATATATTTTAGTGTTGTCACGATTTAAGACTGCTACAGACAAACCTTACACGAATAAATTCCACTTCAAACTATTTATCCAATCTTCCACATAACATTAATCATAAAACCTTCTGGCTCCAGTATATTCTATTCCAATTTATGACCCACTTTGGTGCTCTAACAACTCCTGACCATCTAAAACCAAGAAGTAAGACTTCAGGCCATCCCACAAAATGAGTGTTCGCTCTAGACATTTCTGCAGGCTTAACCAATGAGTTGATACATGTTTCAATACTTTGCGGACTTCTGTATTCCAGAAGACAAGTAGTTCCCCTAACTGGTGTTTTCTCTTTGCAGTACAATTAAATGGAAATATGTAACATACAGTATATTTAAACGAGTAAAATAAATAATTTTAAAAAGCTAAATCGGTCTAAGTGAAATCTTTGAAGGAGACGGTATAAACTGTTAGATTATTTTATATATTTTAGTGTTGTCACGATTTAAGACTGCTACAGACAAACCTTACACGAATAAATTCCACTTCAAACTATTTATCCAATCTTCCACATAACATTAATAATAAAACCTGGCTCCAGTATATTCTATTCTAATTTATGACCCACTTTGGTGCTCTAACAACTCCTGACCATCTAAAAAATAAACAACAACTAAATGGCTATATTAAGTTTAGGTAAAATGAGGTATATCATAAATTATCTAAACTTAGTACTCACGGTCAGTTTCACAATTCATGTATATCAATTCATTTGTAGTACTCTGCTAAAAGTGCATTGTCTGTACATTATTTAGCCTACTTTATTGAATATTCTACTTCTGTCTAGATGTGCGTTGGCTTTACAATATAGCCTACACCCTTTCTCTGAGACCTGTACTATCCGACTGATTCTACACGACAATAGTCTTTTGAATGCTTATTAGCATAAACAGTGTACAACTGGCCGCCTGCTATGCATAATACCTCCAACTTCAAACTACCCTGGATATCTGCATAAATAAATATTCATTATCCTTACCTAACAATAAGGAAATTCCCTTCATTTTATTTCTTGTGACAAGTGCTATGTATATACCTTTTGTCAAAATTATCAATTACGAAGTCTTCTGGGTCAAAGCTTTTAAATGCATTTGATCAATTCTTTGCTGCCAATGCTGATAAGGACAAGGACACCCTACACCATTGATATGTTTATTCTCAGCCTTCAACAGACCCATGCCACCCTTGTGCAAGCCAGTCATCTGAGGCGTTGTCAGATGAAAATGCCAAACAATGCTGTAAAAACCAGACTGGTATCCGCCAGGCATTTCTTCATGGCATTTGCTATGTTCTCTCAGGTGGCTTCATTTTCCACAGGCATTTCAAGAAATGAAGTTGTGATCAGACCTACAACAAAAAGACAACTCAGTATGCATGGAATATTTTATTTTTGTCATTTATTGTATTTCATTTGTCACGTTCATCTACGTCAAGGAACAGTGGGTCATTAATTTCAGTACACAATATACATTATTCTTAATTTAAATAGTTACCGATGTACATTTCCGAAGAAAAAAATAAATACATGAATAATTAATTTTTACCTGTAGTTTTGTCCTCATGAGTAATAAACACAGGGAAAAATTATCTTCCTCATCACTACTGCCATCTGTTGCCAACAAAAACATGATCTGTGTCTCAGCAACATCTCGCCTGATCTGTTCAATGGAATCTAATGCAAGTGCACAGACGATAGGAGTACCTTTTGTACGCCCGCATGCATACTGATGTGCGATTTTACTATCGGGATACATCTTGGCAGCCAACTTTGAAAAATGGTCGTTCACCGCAAGAGGCAAATTGAGTTCGACAACAAAAGCCTGAACATTACCTCGGCATAAATTGTGAATTTGTTTTTCGCTGAAGGCATAAACATGGTAACGGGGGTCTTGCGTACCGCCCTGCTATTTAATTTGTGTTTCAACGTTGCTTGGTAATGTCATAGTTACCACCATGATTGATAGAGAAGTCTATCCTGCAATATTCACAGAACGCATGGAATTTTCCTTTCCTAGATTTGTTAATGAACCTGTGCTTTTGAGTCCATTGTTCTTTGAACGTGTTGCTTGGTTCTGTCGTGCTTGGAAAACATAAAGTTAAAAAAAGAAAAGGGAATTATCTTAAGCTTTAACATTCATGAGAACTTGTTTGATATTAAATTACAAGATTAATCCTCCTTTTTTTCATTACACAGACTGTAATCCGAGCGGATCCACACATTGGCTTGTTACATCGTGGCACAGAAAAACTAATGGAATACAAGACATACCTACAGGCATTGCCTTACATGGATCGACTGGATTATGTCTCCATGATGTGCAATGAACAGTGCTACTCACTAGCAGTTGAGAATCTACTGAACATTCAGATACCAGAAAGAGCAAAATGGATTAGAGGTACAGTAAATACAGTCAAACTTGTCTATGTCGATGAATTCAAAAGTCAAATGAATTTGTAATGCCAGATTGGTATGTTGTCCGTTAATTAAAAACCTCTAAAGGGCACCGCATATGTAAAACCATGGCCTCTGCCACCAGTCACTCAAGCTTACGTGTACGGTGAAATTTCATGCGTTGACAGCACAGTGGAAAATTTTTAACATGTTTGATATTTAAGAGCTACTCGTGCCGTTGGGTTACGTGTGTGGGGGTCGTAATCTTTACCCTTAAGCCGCTTATATTGCAACAGGTCCACGCTGCTAAGTGGTTGTGTGCGTTAATTTACAACATTACGTCTATGCACAGACATTAAAGTATGAACACGTGTGAACACATAGCAACGCGGACCTGTTGCCACATAAAAAGCTTGAGGGTAAACCTTACAACCCTTGCACGTGCTGTGCCGTTGGCACAAGTGACTGTTAAAATCAAATGTCAAAAACTTTGCGCTGCATTGTTGGTGCACGTAAATTCACCACACGCGTAAGCTATTACTGTAGCTTGTAGCAGCGACACAAGTGACCGTTGGCGCGTGCCATTGGCTTGTGTGTAAAGCGGTTTTATGCTAAATTTATTTTATTCAATTTTTTGTCTTTGGATTTAGTTCAGCAAGTTTTAATGTATTTTAATTCTTATTTTTTAAATTTTCTATTTTAAATTATACATTCACTAGGTTGAAGATACCTATACAAATAAACATGAAAAGTCATCATTTTCTTTTTTTTAAATACAATGTATTTTTAGTGTTTTTAAATTTAATTATGAGAAAGAATTGAAGCAATGTACAGTATAAAACGTAGCATAAAAATAAATAAATTAATGCTGGCCTTGCCATTTGAGGTAACGGAGAGCGATCACTAACCTATAATGCCCTTGAGGTGTGCCATTCACAGCACACCTAAAATTGGTAAATTTCTACACACCAAGATACAAACAGCACACCTACAGCACACCTGAATGTGTTGAGGAAAGCAATTATTGCACACCTGCAATTTTCATAAGGCAAGGCCTGTTATTGATTGCCCAGGGAAAGTAAAAGCAACAAAGTCGCTATCATCCAAAAGATACGCTATTCCAATGATGTACAGTATGTAAAAGTAATGTATTATTCTGTGTTGAAAATTCAGCAAAAGTTTTATTAGTTGGTAAAATTCATGATTGTATCTAGGGAATTGCTGAATCCTTCCCATTTATAAGATTTAAGTTGTAACACTTTCTTTAGTTTGTTTCTATGCCTGAAAAAAAAATGAAATAAATTACAATTTTATCACGTCAATTTTCCAAGTTTAACTAATTAGTCAATCTTCTTCTTATTTTTTTAGTTTTGTTTGGAGAACTGACAAGAATAGCTAACCACATAATGGCAGTAACAACACATGCTCTAGATGTCGGTGCAATGACCCCGTTCTTCTGGATGTTTGAAGAAAGAGAAAAGGTAAAAGCAAATTCAAATAAACTAGTTAGCTGCCAAGGGCAAATTTAGGGGGGGGGGGTGCATCCGGCGTGCGTCCCCTCTAATATCATCAAAAGTACAGCCGCCTCTAAAATGTACCCTCAAGAATAAAATAGATGCAAACTGCATCATACAACTACAGCTTAAGATAGTCAAAATACATTCAAGTAACAGGTTTTTTTTGTTAAATTTGAAACCCTGGACATGCCCACCCGGCCAGGAATTTTGCGCCCCTGCTTACACACGATCCTGGATCCACCACTTGTTGTCCAACAAGACTGTTCAATATGACATAGCTAGGTCTGTATATAGATTTGGAAGATGCCAAGTTGTTTAAATTAGCTGGGAGTGGAAAAATTCAATCATTCAAGGAAGCCAGGCATGTTGGGCTTCGATAGACTGAGTGAGCTAGCGGTGGGTATGGGGAGGTGGAGGATCCCTTCCATAGAAAAAAAAATTGAAGTAATAATCCTCTAGAAACTCATATATAATATTTTTAAATACCAATTATACCATCATAATTTTACAAAATTTATATTTATTCACTCAAAGAATTTATTGACTTTGCTAGACTAGACTACATTGTTTTATGTTCTATTTGAATGCAACAAGAAACACCATTTCATATTTATTGTAAATTACAGTACAGTGGAACCTCAATTTTACATACCTCAATTTTATAACCCTCAATTTTACATCCTAAATTTAACTAAAAATGGTAAAGAATTAAGCTTTAAACTTAAATTTTAACTGGACATGATTTTAAAAATATGTTCCAATTAACCAGTATTTATATATTTTTATATACCTAAAATCATCTAGGCCTAAACAATAAGTAGTAGTAAATAAATAAAGTAAGTAGTGAACAAACATATAATAGCTCAATTTACAAACCTCCGGATACATAACCCATTCTGGTCCCTTACAGTGTGTAAAATTGAGGCTGTATTGTACTTAAAACAATAAGTATTCAGTTTTTCTAGACAACTGGTTTTGTTGCAGTTCATTTTGTTTTATTTTCTTTTAGCTGGCATGAGAATATGTTTGTTGGGTAGGTGGGAACATAAGAACCTTTAAAAATAACCATTCAAAAACATTCTATTTACACTTTCAGATGTTTGAATTCTACGAACGTGTTTCAGGTGCACGTATGCACGCAGCATATGTACGTCCAGGAGGAGTCCAACAAGTAAGAAATATATGATGTAGTTATATTCAATTTGCGTGTTGTATGGCTGAGTGGTTAATTCAGGGGAACCATGAACCATAACAAAAAGAATAGCCGAGTTCGAGGTCCGCTCGCAACATGGTTTTGGTGGTGGAATAAGTCTTCTCAAATAATGACTATAAACTATAGGCCCAGTGTACACAAACAGCTTATGTGCACTTAAAGAACCTATTGTAGTACATCTTTTGAGACGAGTAGGGGGTTACCCCGGTGTACTGGTCCATGCACGACCCCTGTCATGGAGAGCTGAAATACCACTAGTACAACTAGTACAACACAAATTTTGAAGGAATACATATATAATGATCATTCCATTCAAAATTAGTATTTAGTGTAGTGCAAGTCGTATGGCCGAGCGGTTAAAGCAGGGAACCATGAACCATAGCAAAACCAAAAGTACGGGTTCAATGCCTGCTCACACCATTGTTCCGGTGGTAGAACAAGTCTTCTCGTATAAGTACTATAAACCGTAGGCCCAGTGTATACAATGGCTCTTATGCACTTAAAAGAACCAAGTGCATCTTTCGAGATGAGTAGGTGGTTATCCCGGTGTACTGGTCCACACATTCCCTGCCGTGGACAGCAGAATGTAGCGCATGTTTCGGGCAGCAGGACATGACATGTCTCTGAGGGGAGCAGTATGTCATTGAATGCGTGAACATCATGTCCACAGCGCCGGTGGCAAGTTACGGTAGTGACTTTAACGGGCACATTATAAATGTCAAAATTATTATTATTTATAATTATTTAATAGACTGCTTGATAGACATTCAATTGTTTTACATTAGTTTATCTGTTTTTAAAAGCAAGGTATTTGAATCTATATGTAATTGTTATTATGTGTATTTTAACATTTAGTGTTAGTGGCGGTTTTCATCACTGTTGGTTTGAACTAAATAAAAAAATAAAATAAAATATTGAAAAAAATATTTACCCCTAATTTTACAATAGTATAATGCTAAAATTAGCAAAAATCCAATAAAAGGCTGGCAGTCACTATAATGCAGCTGTCATTTGTAAGACGCACCTATTGAACCCCGGGAATGGTGCATCAATGTCCCTAAGAGCGTCATACATTTAGGTAACATGACGCACATACCGTCGTGAAAAGCGACATCATTTTAGCAAACTGACGCTCATATGGCATAAACTTATGATGCACCATTTGTGGACATGATGCACCCACTGACGTACTATTTAGAAATTTTATCTTACTGGCGCGCGCGCTTTTTAATAAAGTTTGTACCTGCGCGTGACGGACCTTTGACGCACCTATATGACGCATCATTAGACATTGACGGACCGTGACGCACATACGAGGAACTTTTGTGACGGACCTTTTGCGTCCATGATGGTACTATGTATCATAAATTCAGCGGTACATGACGCACCCTTGACGCACCATTCCCGGGGTTCAATAGGTGCGTCTTACAAATGACAGCTGCATAATTTTGGTCATTTATCAGTGTAAAAATCTTATTAAACAATTTTGAAATACAGTACACTAATTTCAATTCCAAAGTTGCTAACTTTGATGTTACTTTATTATGAGCAAGTTAATTTAAAAGTTAATGGTTATGACTTTTTGGATTTTTTTTTTTTGAGTGAAAAAAATCTTTAGTAGTAACCTATCATGCCATCTATTATAACAGCTAATATTTTTTTTTTCCAACTAGGATCTTCCCATTGGTTTGATGGATGATATATACGACTTCTTAACTAAATTTTCTGATCGAATTGATGAGCTGGAGGAGGTGAGTTTGACTAATTATTATAATGTACCATAATTATTTCTTTTGTGACTGGGATATGCATATATACAACGAATGCCACGATAAAAATGCCACTAAATCGAATAGCTCCCCAGAGTTCAAATTCTGAACCAATTTCTAATTAAAGTAAAAAGTCAAATAATTTTTCAGACAGATTTACTTTTTATACAGATTGATTCCTTTAACAATCTGAAAGTCAAATTTATAATTTTTAACGCATTTTTCAATACCACTTTCGATTTAACTTGAGCTCAATCAAATATTCTGTGAAAAAAAAAACTTAAGAGGTGTCTGGTCATGATGACATCACATGACCATACATGGGTATGTCCTTACCATATATGGGTTTATGAAAGGTTTTTGTCAAAAAAATGATAGTCTGGACACAGCTTTAGGTAAGTTTGACTGTAAACACAGATTCATTTTTTTGACCTCAATGACATCTCTTGCAGATGCTAACATTTAACAGAATCTGGAGAGACAGGTTGCTAGGCATTGGAGTTGTGACTGCAGAGGAAGCACTCAACTATGGCTTCAGGTAATAACAATTGGCATTTGGTATGATACTACCTCATCGCTTATTCCACTGTACAGTATCTAGTTTCCTATTAAACAACGCATCGTTTTTAAGCTTATGCTGATCACATACAAATCACTAAATAACCAATCACCATCTTACATCTCTGATTTGATACAACGTAGGTCTAC
>JAOTQE010081213.1:0-15698 GCA_025631205.1 Nesometra sesokonis
TACAAAGTGTGACAGACAGACATTACAAAGTGTGACAGACAGACATTACAAAGTGTGACAGACAGACATTACAAAGTATGACAGACAGACATTACAAAGTGTGACAGAGAGTCATTACAAAGTGTGACAGATAGTCATTACAAAGTGTGACAGACAGACATTACAAAGTGTGACAGGCAGTCATTAAAAAGTGTGACAGACAGTTATTGTAAAGTGTGACAGTTATTAAAAAGTGCGACAGACAGTTCTTAAAAATTTATATTAGAAAATCCAATTCATTTTTTTTTACATTTGTGGGTTAACAGGTAATTTTTGTTTTACATTTATGGGCGTTATCACATTTGTGGGCGATGATCATTTTCACATTTGTGGTTGCTATTTTTACATTTGTGGACGATGTTTTTCACATTTGTGGTTGTTTTTACATTTGTGGGCGATTCGTTTTCACATTTGTGGTTGTTTTCACATTTGTGGGCGTTTTTACATTTGTGGGTTCAACAAATGCCCAAAAATTTAATCTACGACTGGAGTGTGCGTGTTCCTGGTTTTGAGTCCAACAAGTGTAGCCTAAAAGAAAAAAGTAAAACTTTATATCCTATATTTCGGACGTATTAGTCCACAACTTTCTTAATAGCCTCGCTAACTTCTAGCGTTGATACAAATTTTGTTAAAGCTGAAGGGGTAGGGAGGTGAGGGCCAATCTCCCCGATGCGCCTAAATCCGCTACTGAAAGTCCTACCATTTAGTTGTATCTGCTTTACTACATTGTCTCTGTGAGTCTATTGACTACTTGAAATTTTTAAAAAGATAGTAAGGTTGTTTCCTAAGTTGTATGGCCGAGCGGTTATGCCAGGGAACCGTGAGCCATGGCAATAACAGCAGCATGGGTTCGAGGCCCACTTGAACCATGGTTCTGGTGGTGGAACCAGTTTTCTCGGATAAGGACTATAAACCGCAGGGGCGGAGGATCCAGCAGAGCTAGAAAGAGGGGGGCCCGATGGAAATTGGACAAGCCCAGGTATGAGGTTTTAACAGGAAAATGTTAACAATAGGCGTCAGGACACGCCTACAGATGATCTCTGGTGCACTTTTAGCGCCCCAAAATTGTGCAAAAATTATATATTTTTTTGTTTCAAAAGGTAGAGGGGGGCTGGGTCCGTTGGGCCCCCTTTGATCCGCGCCTGAACCGTAAGTCCAGTGTACACATACCGCTCTTGTGCACTATACAGATCTTTCGAGACGAGTAGGGGGCTCCCCCGTGGTCCATTGTTGAGCGCCATTACTAAACTAAAATAGGAATAAGTTTTGGTGGTGCGATGCTTTTGTTTGTAAAACATTTTTCTTGTTATTTTAACGATCCGGAGATCATCACAATGGCTTCAATTAACAGACTACTATAGTTTGTCTTGTTTTATGCGTTTTTAGTAGCTGAATTTTGTTATAAATTACTTATTTTAGCGGAATGTGAATATTTTTCAACAGCCAGATAAAATTACTTTAGTACACCAATTAACACCCGCATACAAAGATGAATTACACAAACGACACGAATTATACTGACCTCGATCATAAAAATTAATAACCAATGATAAAGGTCACAAAGTGGGTGGAATCATAAAGCATAGAGTACCGTATGGCTCCATGGTTCGAAATCTTAATGATCTTTATGAAACCATCGAATTTTAATATAACGAGGAAAATATATTTAACATTATAAAAAGAGAAAATATTACCATTTAGGCCTACAGTAATATCAGCACGTAAATCCATTACAAAATATTATTATTACTAATTTATTATTACTTTTATTTCCAACATTATTATCATTATTACCAGTATCATCATTATCATTATCATCATCATCATCGTCATCGTCATCGTCACCGTCATCATCATCATCATCATCATCATCACCACCATCATCATCATCATCATCATATTATTATTATTATTACTAATTTATTATTACTTTTATTTTCAACATTATTATCATTATTACCAGTATCATCATTATCATTATCTTCATCATCATCATCGTCGTCGTCATCGTCATCATCATCATCATCATCACCACCACCACCACCACCACCACCATCAACATCATCATCATCAATCATCATCGTCGTCGTCGTTGTTGTCGTCGTCGTCATTATTATTATTAGGCCTACCTTTTACCTTTCGTTTTTTTTTTGGAGGAGGGTCTGAATGTGTTTTCTTTTGTTTATTCTGCTTACCCCTTTCGGTAGATCCTGGATCCGACCCTGGTTTGCATTACATTTCTGTTATCTTTTGGTTTCATATTTAGCAGATACTATACTGATGATGTCGGTCATTCATTTAGTAGGTTCGTCCGTCACTACCGGTATGTCCTTTCGACAATATTACTCATTAGAAGTTTCATTCATTTGTTATATAAACTTACCTATTGCTGTTAAAAATTCACCAGAATTTACCTTGTCTTGTACAACATATTTACCGCTAAAATTCGCCATCTTCTATCTGAGGAGTCCCTAAAATGTCGTCTTAACGAGAGCAAGATTGTTTCTGAATATTAAAAGCCGTTTCATGACTTTTTAAATGTTAAATGATACTCCAACAGGGTACCTGCGTAAAATGGGTTTTGCAGTGGTCTGGTATAAAGATTCATGCCACCACCAACAATCAAAGGGAATTTGATCTATCTAATGAATTTAATTGTTTATGAGACAGCATCAGGTTGGTTCGCGGAGAAATTTGTTGGTTTCACTGTTGATGACATAGATAGGCCTGCATTTGCTCAAACAAAGAATTTTAAAAATTTTAATGAAGAAAGTTCATTTAACCACTAACAACAACAGGAGTGGCTGAAACGATTTGGCAGAACCAATATTTGCTTTAAAAGATGTCCAATTCCAAGCATCTAGAAGTTCTTGTCTCGACATGTTGTTTCAGTAGAGGCCTAATTCTTTTTCAGCTATGAACGAATTCTGGTGTATCTAAATTAATAATAATTATATGAGATATTTATATAGCGCTTGTTGCCAAGGCCTATAAGCGCTTCACAATTACAGTATTACCAAGTCATGGGAACAAACACATGCAGCTGTAATACGGGCATATGGCATTTTCAACTTCCAGGTATCCACTTATACTCCTGGGTGGAGGAACCGTGGATAAAGTGTCTTGCCTGAGAACACAAACAAAAGAGCATAGTGAGCCTCGTCATTTGAAATTCGAAACGCAACCGCTGCATCAACTGTATTAACTGCAGCAAGTGTTGGTCCCTTATCTTGTATTCGTTCTTTGTCATGTTGATTGTTTAGTTTGACGTTGGATGGCATCACTGGTTACAGTATGGTTTAAATTTGCAAGGAACTTATATTTCATCAGCCATTCAAATAAGGGTACGTGCCTTGTACTTTGTAACCATACAGGAAAAGACAGGGCCGGATTTAAGTGGGCCGAACCGGCTCCGGTCCCCCTCGGTAAACTGCTCGGAAAGTAAAATATTTCAATATTATTAACATTGTCTATAAAACGAAAATATTCAGCAATCACAAGACAAGAATTGATCCCTCAACACGCTCCTGAAGCCATTTGCGGACATCTAAAGACCAAAATTTTCCGGGGGTGCACGCCCAGACGACCTAAAACTTAGACTCTCCACCGGCCCGCCTCCTCACCCCCATCACTTTTTCAAAAAATCCGCCCTTGAAAGAAGCTCATCAAATCTTCGCTAAAGTAGCAAGTAGGGCAAAGCCCTTTACTATCGCCTATTATCTTAAGCCCGGCACTTGCTGCGTCGTGTCGCCGTGTCGCACGACTTTACCGTCGCTCCCTGTGCGATGACGACTTTCTACTCGGTTTTTTAGTGATTCAACAGGGAAATCACTAAAAAACCGTCGGCCGACGAGTAGAAGGCCGTCATCGCGTCTGGAAACCATACACACAGGGAGCGACGGTTTAGTCGTGCGACCGTCGTAAGACGCAGTGAGTACCCGGCCTTAGATAAATATGAAATGGACACAAAATAAAAAAAAAACACGAAAGAAAGCTTTTGCACAATAATTCAACATCACTCTTGGGCAATTTATTCCATGGAATGTAAACTAGACCTATTATGTTTTCAATCGACGCTTTATGTTCACTCAATTTTCACGATTATGGTCAATAAGAAACTATTGTACATTATATAATAAAATATAAGGAACAGTTTGAAGCAAACAGAAAACATAAATATATACTTGTTTAATATAATATTAAATAACGAGCATTACCAACGTTTGAAAATTTAAAACTGGAAGCCATGTCAAAGTAAGTTACTGCTCCATTGACCAGCCTTCACACGCGTTTAAAACACGTTCCCTGCCACCGACGTGTAAGCACGTCCAATCGGGTGCTTGTGTAGCGCCACGGAAGTGAGTTCACATTTTTACTATGAAAAAGAATCTCGGATTTTCCTTACACCCACAGTACGTTTGTGATTTTCTATGATATATGGTAACAAGCCAAGAAATGTAAACGACAATTGTACCCTCTATTTTTTTGAAGGGGGGGGGGGGGTGAGATTAATCTTTTATTTTCTTGAGAATACGAATCATTTCGAACTATTGCATTATTTCATATTATTATATTTTGTTTGTCATACGATATGGACAGGCATTGTGCTAAAATTATAACAATCACAGCCATTCGCCAAACGCACATATCAATGTTTTTTATGAATATTCAGCAAAATATTATGTAAAAATATGAATATATATTTCAACATTTGTAATTAAATTTTGACAACATAGGCCTAATCAAACTACCTCATTTCTGAGTTACATTAATTAAATGATGTATTAATACCAATAATAATTTAATTAAATAATTTTAAATGCCCTATAATATTCTTTAATTGTTATCAAGTTGAATTGTTTTGTTTCTCCTCCATTTTAATAAATAGACATGCAACCAGGGGGATTTAGTTAACTCCCAACTAAATGCGACCCCGGAACAAGCACCTTACAAATTACATTGCTTGGGTGATCCGCGATAAGATCACTAAAAATAAGGTTATTAAAGTAACGAAGTAAATGCATGCAGTACATCTATAAGGTCTGAAAAATCCTGTTGTTGCCCAAACAAAATAGACCAATATTCCTGATGATGACATAATTTATGCCAAAATATTGAATCTTATCTTGTCATTGCTTGGAGCATGTATTATACTTAATCTTAAATCGACACAAAATCTAAAAAATCCGGGTCGACCTTTAATTAAATTTCACATTTCCCAATTTTTGGTTAAGTATAATCAATAAAATTATCACTAAAATTTTAATAAAATAGGTAATATTATGCCAAGAATTGTACGAAATACACAAATTCACCCCTAAAATTGGACGAAATAAAAGTTAAAAGTTTGCTTAAGGTATTTATTTTAATGTAATGTATATTTCGGGGTTTTCTTGATTAAATAGACCAATATTCCTGATGATGACATAATTTATGCCAAAATATTGAATCTTATCTTGTCATTGCTTGGAGCATGTATTATACTTAATCTTAAATCGACACAAAATCTAAAAAATCCGGGTCGACCTTTAATTAAATTTCACATTTCCCAATTTTTGGTTAAGTATAATCAATAAAATTATCACTAAAATTTTAATAAAATAGGTAATATTATGCCAAAAATTGTACGAAATACACAAATTCACCCCTAAAATTGGACGAAATAAAAGATAAAAGTTTGCTTAAGGTATTTATTTTAATGTAATGTATATTTCGGGGTTTTCTTGATTAAACTGAGTTTAAAAAATGTTAAAGTTATCTAAAATTTTATGGGTGTCTACTAAAAAAAAAAAAAAAAATCAGACTAACCATGGAGGAAATATTTCCTCCATGATGATGATGATAAGGATGACGATAACGATTATGGAAATAATAAAATATAATAATAATATTAGTAATAATAATAATATTAATCATCATTGTCATCATCATTGTGATGTTAATTAAAAGAAATAGTAATGTAGTAATAATAATAATAATATTGATGATGATCATAATGATAATAATAATAAAACATAATATTAGTAATACTAATGATAATAATATTAATCATCATCGTCATCATCACTGTGATGATAATTAAAAGACATAGTAATGTAGTAATAATAATAACAATGATGATGATGATTATAATGATGAAATAAAAAATAGTAATATTCATAACAATGATAACAATAATAATAAAACCAATGCAAAAAAAAATAATAACAATAATAAAAATAATAATAATAAAAACTATGCTAATTTTAGTAATCTGATTTGCATACACTCTTAACTATATATTGTTTCTAATAGTCTTTAAAATATTTACATTTAAGACAGTCAATTTTATATTGCAGTAAGTTACTAAATACTATCTAATAAATTTTGTATTGTGGAAAATTACACTCCATCAGCTCTTGTCATTCTACAACATTGCTTAATTATCAACAACTATGCAGACAAAATGTTATCACATGTATTGCATTTGTTGGCAGGCCTGTGAGTTCTTCAAAGTTACACAGTGGTTTTTAATACGATCAAGGTTATAAAAATAATTTCAATACATTTGTCTAAAGCCCAGAATACACTTGAGAGATATTTCTGAACAAAATGCCATGGGTTAAACTTTGCTCAGCATCACTGTTTGACGCAAACTGAAAACACAAGATCTTTGAGAACCTGATTAGTAGGTAGTAGAATGGGCAGGATTTGGTTCCGTAATGATATGCATATGCACAATTACCGCATTTAGTGAGCATTTTGCTCGGGTTTGCTGTATCGATCGATCAATCAATTAATTAAAGGATCTTTTTTGGTAATAGTCTGAAAATTCAGCGGCCGCTCTGATTAATTAATGGATTTTTTTTTTGTGATGCTCTGAAGTTTTACAAGATCATGACTGCTTATAGTTCCACATTGAATCTGTGCGCACATTTCATTTCAGGTTACAACTCTCCAACTAGGTGGGTCTACCATGTTACATTACTAGGAAGATCTAGCAGCACAGTAGTGTTATTGGGACCTTTATTATCATCAAGTGATTGTTGTGATGTCAGTTTTAATTAGTCTGAAGCTCTATTAATGGCTTTATTTCCTATGTATATTTTCTATTGCTGACACCATATCATTGGTAGTCTCCCTTGAAAGGGGAGATGACCTTGTGTTAATTGAGAAATTTATGGGTTTTGCTCATAATTGGATAACAATGTTAAATGTGAATGGTAGTCTTTATTGGGTTAACCCTGTTGACTACCTAGATCTACCTTTTCACTACCATTATCTACCATGTTAACCCTAGTTGGAGAGTGTTATTTTTTTCAAAGGGGACTATTGCTTGACAACGGAAGTTTTAGAAGAATATGATGACTGGTTGGAAACCCTTGAAAAAAGGATTTTTTTCTTATATTTTCCAGAAAAGGTCTTGAACCTATGTGCTTGTATTTTATAACAGGTTAAAGCTAAACATTTTGACTGCTCAGCTAAATATTGGTAAATGACCGAGTTTTAGAAAAAATAATGAATTAAAACAAATTTTAAAGCAAATAAATTAATGCATGGGAGTCACTCTATATACCCCATTTGATTTAGTTCATAAAACAATGCATCTTTTTTCATACTGTAGGTAAGCGGTTCTTACACAATTTAGTCAGATATCATAGAGTCAGAGCTCAACAAGATACGAATACTTGTTTCTTTTTCATTCTTAAAGGACCATGTAGTTTTACATGACATAACAAATGTACTACAAAAACATGAAAGATATTTACAGTATATGTGAGGTCTTACCACAAAATGAGCCGCATCTTAGGTGAGATAAATTTCAGATAACCACCAAAATAATGTCTGAGGTCAAATTATTAATACATTTAGTTTTAATCAATTATGAACACTATGGTACTAATATTGCATCATAAAATACTTTTTAGGTCAGTTTTCATCCAAGAAAGTCTCCTTATGCAGATTTATTGTCTTTAATTGTTTATTTTGTCGATTGCTTTATAGGCAATATTCTCAAAACAGTGTTTTCCATAGATGAAAAATTAAAATGCTCATCTCTTTGGAACTACTAAATGTCATTTAAAGTGTAGATTACAGCTATATGCTCTATTAGATGGTACCAATAACACAACTTTGGATTTTCCTACAATGGGACTCATTTTGTGGTGAGACCTCACATATTTTTTGCATAAGAGCTTAAACATAACTTAAGTAGTTACATTAGGATGGATAAAATAAATACAATTTTATCTTTGAACTAGCAAAATGGTTGTTTAAATCAGTTGCCTCAAACTTTTAACTTTATTTATAGTATATACTATTACTATGAATCTACACATTAAATATTATTTAATCGCTTTTTTATAATTTACATAGTTTAGTTAATAACTTTAATTTATGATGCATGTATATAAAAATAATTTTTGAAAATATATCAGCATGAATAATTTATATAACATTTGTTATGTAATTAAAACCTGCATTTCAAATTCTAAGCAAAACATTAGTTTTTACTATAGTATTGGACAATATTGTTTATACTACCTATAATTTAATCTATACAGTATTTAATATCAGAATGAATATGTATTATATATAACATTACTTAAAAATAATAATTTGTAGGTTATTTGGTTGGCATTAAAAACTTAAAATTACATAAACAAAAATACATTCTGTTACTTGCATTATAAAACTATGGATATCGATAAAGTAATGATATTAATAACAATGTTAAAAAGAACTTATTTTCAAGGTATTTAAACAATGAAGGAAAAGAATATAATATAAGAAAATGACGAACAAAATGAATAAATTTGGATGGAATGCTAAATCACTATTATCCAAATATACATCATAAGTGGATACATATGACCCATAAACATCATTCAAATGGTCCTAACTGCTTCATAACAATCGCTTCTGTGTAAACATTATTTTGTACCCACAATATCTTTTGAAAAGGGCTGCTGGACAGTGATGGACGACACTGTCCAGCACTAAACACTAAAGTTCACTACACACAGACTGTTGATAACTGCTACTTGTTTCTTAAGCTTAGTCCAGACTATCAAATTTATTTGTACCCATATATGGTAGTAACATTTCTATTTATGGTAATGTTGTGAAATAATCATGTCCATATATAGGCATATCAAAGTTTTTTGTCAAAGAAAACTTGACAGTCTGGACACAGCCTTAAGCTCAATCCACACTATCAAATTTTCTTTGTCAAAATTTTTTTGTATGCCTTTATTTGGTCATGATGAAATCACACCATTACCATATATGTATATGTCATTACCAAATATAGGTACTGTGATACCAAAGTTTTTTTGTCAAATAAAATTCGAAAATCTGGAATGAGCTTCACACATGGCAAGTCATTGCTTCTTTGTAAAGATTGCTTTATTACAATAGTAAAACACAAAGAGAGCTACAGATATGAAAATTGGCTCCCAGCAAAGGGCATCTCTTCTCATACATTACTAGGCAGACAACTCTGTTTTGCTCCTTCATCAAAGTAAAATTCCCAAAGTAATTAGTCAAAATTTCACTTACAGCATGCATTCTTAGCATAACCTCAGCGCGTGTTCTTCAAATCTTTTTGATATGGCTTTTAAAGTCACTATATATGATGTTGCACTTATAAATACAATTTTAGCATTTTCATTACTCAAAATCCTTTGTTCCAGAAAGACATGAGTCCATGTGTAAAACAACCTTGTTTGTCGTGCACAGGGTAATTAAATTTAGTTTAATAAATAACAGTTTACAAAGTTTGTGGTACACCACAAAAACCTGTTGAACTTCTTGACATCTTCATTTTTACAAAACCAACCGCACATGACAGAATCCAACAACATATGTTATGATGATCCAAATTCCAAGATACAAGTTGTGTAAAATCTGGTACTGTACAAATGAATCTGACTTGGTTTAAACGATTTCCAAAATGCACAATATTTTAGCGCTGGTCGATGTGAAATATTTGATTATTATCCTCTGTTGACATTCATTGTCCTGCAACATCTCACAATTAAATCATTTTCAATGACTGTAGATTTTATACAGTGAATTCCATGATACAAGTTCCGTAAAATCTGGTACAAATGAATTTTATTTGGTTTAAACTATTTCCGAAATACACAAATATTTTAGTGCTGGTCGATCTAAAATATTTGATTGTGGCATTCATTGTCCTGCAACATCTCCCAATTAAATATAGTGAATTCCACGATAGAAGTTGTGTAAAATCTGGTACAAATGAATCTTACTTGGTTTAAACTATTTCCAAAATACACAATATTTTAGCGCTGGTCAATCTGAAATATTTATTATCCTCTGCTGGCATTCACTGTCCTGCAACATAGCATTTTGACTCTGTCATGATTAATTACAGCAAGGACCTATCATCTTCTCAGAATCTCTTTTCCATTTCCAATTATTGTACCTAACCTTCTTACTCTTCTCTCTGGAACAAGCTTCCAATAATATAAATATTACCTCTACTCTCTGCAACTTTAAATAACAACTTTTAGATCATTCTATTTTCCAATCATTTCACACAAACATATTGTGTCTTTGATTGCTTTTTGGAATTGGCGCCTTATAAATTTTGGATATTATAATTATCAGTCGTACAGTAAATAATTTATATTTTTCTAACCAACAGTTTGTTTGCACTTTCTCCATCATGGTTCTTTCTTTTGAAATAAATGTTTGTATTTAAGTATCCCATAATGTGTTACCTCCTCGATTAGTTCACGTTTTTGCCAACCATAAATTACAATAGCAAGAAATATAATTGATATGAATGACCTTGTTCTGAAAGAAAAATAAGAAAAGATTAAATAAATCAAATTTATTCTATTGAGAAAGTTTACTTTTTATGATTAAAAAAATTCAAGATTGTTAGAAGATATTGAGGCACTTAAGAATTCAACTGGCTAACAGCCATTATGTGTACATTCCCATTAGAGAGTGTGATCAATTTTACCCTACATTTTCAAAGAAATGTAGACTAATTTTGAATTAACCACCTCACTAGCTTATCAAATGTAATGTTTAATATTTTATAAAGGATAGGAATATACAGTACAGCTAAGTGATTAACTGGGAACCAATTATCCATTGTGATAAGACTTTACAAAATTTCCTAATGGGGATGTACAGGTAATGGCAAGGCATAATCATAGGCGATGATATGATGACCATGGGCAAGTATAGCTGTAGCTAAGCCATTGTGAAGTTATGATCCAAGTGGATGTGCGTTGCCGGTCTTTTTGCGAACGTTGTCATAGACGTGTGTTATTACTGCCCATGATCATCGTCACTTAACGATGACCTTTGACCTTGACTTATAGTCTGGTTTCCATGTGCTACTGTACACTCAAATTTGGCTATCGATGGGGATGGTGTTTCAAACACATCTTGTTTAATTTTAAAACAAAAGATGGTTTTTGACTAGTTAGATCACTATAATATGCTTTGAACTGAATAAACTTCATTATAATTTTCTGAATATGAATAGGACAATTGTGAGGTCTCACTACAAAATGAGTCGCATCGTAGGCGAGATCAAATTGAGATAATCACCAAAATAGGTCTGAAGTCAAATTTTTTAGAAATTTAGTTTTAATCATTTATGGATACTATGGTACTTGTATTTCATTATGGTATACTTTTTAGGTCAGTTTTCATGCAGAAAAGTGTCCTTTATGCAGATTTTCAGAGATTTATAGTCTTGTAATTGTTTATTTTTAGGTTGGTTAATTTGCAATTTTCTCAAAACTGTATTTTCATACATGCATGTTTCAAAAGCTCATATCTTTGGATCTATTTATCCAATGACTGCCATTTAAAATGTAGATTACAGCTTACAGTATGTTCTATTAGAATGTACTAATAACTCAATTTTGGATTTTCCTACCATGAGACTCATTTTGTGGTGAGACCTCACAATTTAGGTTGGCTTAAGAAAGTAATTGTTTCCGTAAGCATTCTCAGTGCACTGAATATTTGTTGAATTTCACGTTAGAGTTTGGCAAAACGAACAATACATAACAATAGTGACCTTCGTAAGAAATGTTTTCACTGAAAGTTGAAATGCTTACCTAGTTTTAAAGAAGGGTGCGAGAATACTAGCTACTGTTGAGAGAACAAGTAAAACGACTGCTAGTACAGCTAGCACTATATTAGTAACCTTATAGATGAGGGCACGGGTGTTGGCGTTGTATTGATAGCCCTCTAGTGTTATCACCTGTTGCTGTTGTTGAGCTAACTCCATCTTGGATATCTGCAAAAAAAACCAAAATATTTCTTTTTTAGTTAAATCCAGAATGACATCTTTGGCCCAAGTTAGTATTTTATATTTTAACTGTTTAATAAAGTTCGCCTCCAGTGGTTAAAGATTTGGTGATGTTTTTTCATGGAAATACAGATTTGGAAAACACTTAGACAACACGGGTTGAGAATGGAAAGTGCCGGGCAACATGACATAATGATTAACATGCCGTATTTGGTTGTGGTGTATTTGGTTAATTAGGCCAGTGAGTCCAATCAAAGGTTCTCATTTTCGGACCATGAATAATGCCCGAGATACAAACATGGCGTAGGCCTAGTTTTCGCTGATGAAGGTAAGCCTGAGATCTTACCTTAGGTGTAACTAGATGGACCTACTACTATTCAATGTGATGAGTAAATGAAAGAGCCACTAGGCTTCGATAACTATAAATAATGTTTTAGCAGTGGATCACTGGTAGGAAAGGAGTACAGTTTATGAATCTGTGGGTAATTGTCAAACATGCATATTCAATATTTGAGTGGGTTAACCAAAACCGAAACCAGGCAAGCATGTTATATGCCTATGGTGGGAAATCACGTGACATTGAAGTGTTTGCCAAGATGGTGATTAAAACATCAGTACAGGTATGAAAATCCACCTGCTATATAACACATTTGGTGCCTTTTGATTGTCTTTTCATGAATTATAGTAAACTGAATCACCGTCTTGAACCAAGACTAGATGAGATCTATAATACATTCTAAACAAAGTCAAGGTTTTAGGCTTATGAAATGGCATTGCCTGTTGGTTGTGGTAATGACAAGGATAGGCACTCGACTTTTTCAAAATTCATATGAAAATTTATTTGTTTCAATCAGTTCTGGGTACAACATACAGTAGGACATGTGCACGATAAAAAAACATAGTGCACTTTTTGGAAAAGAGGTACACTGCCAAATCACCAGCAGAAGGACCCCACTGGAAATAAGTCCGCAACACCGAATAAATCAAATCAAATTTACTAACCCTAGTTTGACATTGGCCAATTGCATCTTGGAAGTCTCTAGCCCTCTCCACTGCTTGATACTCGACCTTCTCCTCTAGTGACCTCACCACCTGCCGAAGGTCCATCAGCTCTCGTTGGTGGAGATTGTTTATATCGTATACTTGTTCATCTATTGCATCATATTTATACTGGGCTTCTTGGGCTGACACTGTCAGCAGCTGTGATTGGTGGGTTTGATTGTGTATCGCTATCTGCAATTAAAATATAATTTGAAAAGTATTATATACAATAAGATTACAGTCAACCTTATCATTTACACACACCTCAGGCTGGAAGGTGTTTGTAGATGAGAAAATTCATGTAAAAAGACAAAATAAGGCCTGTAAAACACTTGTCGGTATTTATTTTGATACATTGATTGTTAAAATGTGCTGTTTGAATTAACTAGCAGAATGAAAATGCAGAAACAAAAGAATATTTAATGTTTAATTATCCTAAAATTACATCATCAGCCACCATTTTAATGACATTATTGTCTGAATAATGTTTGTAAAATAGAAGGTTTGTAATTGAGAAGTTTGTAAATGAGAAGTTTGACTGTACAATGTTAAGGTCAATAATACAAAATTTCACATTTGAGTAGATATGAGCGACATCGATTGATGATGTATGCCGACGAAGTCCACTGGAAAGTTTACTATCATTCATTTAGATTTGTGGCAACAATGCATGAACAATATGACAGTTTACAGTATGATTTGTTATTTGGCTATAATTTTTATACAGTAATGTCCAACTAAAACAGAAAGTCCAAAGACAGTTGGTTTAGGTGACTGGACTCTACCATAAAAGCCTGCTTTATCATCCCAATTTTGGACTAGCACTGTAGCAGGGTGGTTAACACGCTTGCCTTGGAATCCTGATGTCCTGGGTTCAAACTAGCCACACACTAGGTTCTTTACTATAACTTAAAAGTGTCACTCCCTAAGGGTATGAGATTCATGGGCTTAAGCAGAGCTTAGCGTAAGCAAGGCGTACGCTAATCTGTGGCGAAACAACCAAAGTGTTCAGAAACAAGGTGTAGTGCATGTCATAAGCAATTAAAAAATTATAGCCAGTGTTTTTTTTCTATGACCAGTGATTCATAATTGATTGGCCAATGCAGACCGATTTTAAATTGTGATTGATCAACATTTACACAAGGGCAAAACCATTCAGGTGTACGTGGCGTAGCTCCAGCTTAGGCTAATTTGGGATTTGCAGGAAGCACCAGTTACGCTCCGGATTACTGACTTACGCTAATCGCAGGCTAGTTTACATACAATCATATGCCAAGTATGATACGCCTGAGCATACCCTAAGCCTCATAATGAGACTTGGTTTAGAAAGCATGACATAGTTGACATTGGATGTGACATAAATAGAAATAAAAACATAAAATGTTTATCTACGCATTTGCACAGTACATGTGTAACATTGGTATTAAAACCTTGGCCCTTCAAATAAGCCATTTCATGGTTTCAACTGCGCATGTCCGAGATAAAGGTCAAGTCATACTGTAGAAGTGGCGCCGCGGCCGTAATTGCAGCGGCGCAGTGTCGTGAATTCTCAACTCAATTCACTGCACTGTGCAGCCGCAAGGATAGAAATTACGACCGCAGCACTGCTTCAATGATTTGAGCTTGTTAATGCACATTAATTGATTGATTTATTTATTTCGGCATCAACCAGATAAAATTACAATTAAATATTCACACTTTATACAGCACAATCATAAAAACTATAAATATTAACATCTTTAAAAAGTATACATCAAAAAAATTTGTAACAAACAGTACGAATAAAAACAAAACAGGGTACATTAAAAATCAAAACGATGCCAAGGATAGCCCATAAAAGTCCACAGAGGACTTGTTTCCAATGGGGTCCAGTTAAAATGGTGAAGTGGCTTATTGACAGTTCAAAGTTGTGTCTGCTATGTTATGTAGCTCTGGAAAACTTACTCTTAATTCTTCTATTGCTTGTTGGAGTTCACGTTGATTGGCCTGTATATCTTGTATCTGGTCATTGATTAGCGATATCTTGCTCGGTGTGGGAGATTGTTCCCTTTCATCCGCACTGGATGCCATACCATTGGCAGCGGAACCCGATAATAAACTTGAATTATCATCATCACCATCCTCACTAGAAAAAGGAAAAAAATGTAAGTTATGAGTGATGCATGGAATAACCTTCCTGATGGCTTGATAAATGCATCATCAATATTTATGAGGTTTCAGCACAAAATGAGTCCCATCGTAGGTGAAATCAAATTGAGATAATCATCAAAATGTGAAGTCTAAAGTGACTCATAATGTGAGGTCTCACCACAAAATGAGTCGCATCGTA